>CM038793.1:207012216-207117906 GCA_021764765.1 Vicia sativa
AAGCCTACGACCCTTCGATATTATCTCGGCACTCATAAAGAGGATATTAGTATATATTTAGTCGTGACTGCACAAAGATCCGTTAGCGCCACGCTCATCCTAGAAACAGGAAGGGCAGGAAACCTATCAATTTCATGAGCAAGGCCTTACAAGGGGCCGGGTGAGATACCAACAAATCGAAAAGTTGCCCTCGCGTTAGTCAGCGCTCCGAGACAGCTCGCCACTACTTTTTGCTTGAACCATCATAGTTCAAAGCGGGCTAACCCATCAAACAATTATTAGGTCGACCAAACATGGCGTAGAATGCTCAAATGGTCATTAAATTGTCAGGAATTCGACATGAGATACGAAAATAGGAAAGCCCTCAAAGCACAAGTCATGGAAGACTTCGTGGCGAAATGACTTTCCTAGCGCTCAAGAAGGACCAACAAATGGACCATATTAGATCGGCAATTGCCTCTAGCTCATTAGGAGCGGGTAGGTATAATCCTGAAAGCGGAGAAGGATTAGTCATCAAGGTATGCCTCTCCCTCTCATTCCATACTTACTAACAATGAAGAATCACAGAGAGCTTTCCTACATGCGGTCTCCTTGGGGACATGGGAGCAAGAGAAGTCAAAATCCTCACGGATTCGCAACTCGTAGCCTCCCAAGTTCGGGGATAATATCAGATCAAAAACGACCAACTGGCTGAATATTGGACCCTCGTCCAAAACCACCTAAAAAAGTTCACTTCAGTTGAGATACAACATATCCCTCGAGAACCTAATGCTCGTCTGGGGCATTATATCCAAGCTCGCCAGTACGAGGACTAAAGGAGGGAAAAAGTCAGTGATCTAGGAAATACTCCCTCGACCAAGCATAGAGAGAAGTCGTCCCGGTCACGACATACTCGTTATTGAAGAGGGCATCTCCTGGATGACGCCCATCCTGAATATCGATCGATGGGACCTTTCACGAGGATCCCAGGAAGCAAGTGTCATCGGTGAAGGGCTTTCTCGTCGTCGTCTCGAAGACAAACTCTACAAAGGGATTCTCAGTCCCTCCTCAAATGCGTTGAAGAAACCAGAGTGCCACACATATTAAAAGAAATACATGAGGGCATCAATGTCCAACACTTAAGGGGAAAATCGCTAGCCCGAAAAGCCCTTTGGGCCGGTTACTATTGGCCGACCATGCAGATCGACGCCAAGGAACATGTAAAAAAATGTGATAAGTGCCAATGACATGGACACATGCACCTGGCTCCCCCGAGCGAGCTCAAGTCCCTCTCTTCTCCGTGGCCTTTCTCATGGTGGGGGCTCGACATCCTCGAGCCATTCGTTTTGGGAGTATACCAGAACAAATACTTGATAGTGGATGTCGACTACTTCACCAAGTGGATAAAGGCCGAAGCATTGGCCAAAATCACACTTTCAACATCATGCATTTTGCAAGAAATATATTGCTTAATTTGGCATCTAATAAAGCCATAGTCACCGACAACAGGACACAATTCACGGTAAAAACTTTCAAGACTTCGTCGCCCATCTGGGAACTGTGCAACATTTCTCCTTGATCAAGTACCCACAAACGGACGGGCAAGCCGAATCCGCTAACAGGGTCATACTTCGCGGACTCGGGCGAATGTTAGACGAATCAAAGAAGAAATGGGCCGAGGAGTTACACTGCATTACTGCGGGTCTACCGAACAACTCCCTACTCGTCTACTGGGGAAACCCCATTCCGACTTGCCTATGGAACCAAAGCAGTCATTCTAATAGAAATTTCTAAACCTTCAAGAAAAATCGAATCTCCCCTCGATATGGAGATGAACGACCAATCCTTAAGGGAAGAACTCGACAGTCAAGAGATCTGACGAGGCTGCCCTTAGAAGCGTCGGCTCAAACAAATAATAGCCCTCCGATCTGACGCCAAATTCATTCCCTTGAATTAAATGGAAGCTTAGTCCTTAAGTGAAATCTTAGAAGCTCCACCAAAGGCTTCATGACAAAGCTGAGGATAGTTCCTACCGTATGTCTGCGTAAGCAAGGAATGAGGGCCTACTACTTAGAAAATTTACAAGGGGAACAACTTACTCGATCATGGAATGCTGAAAAACTCAAACAATATTATAGTTAAAACACTAACGATCGATCGACACCTCGAAAAACCTCCCGGTGTTTATGGCTCGACATCATAAAGCAGAAAGATACTCGCTCCGTTCATATAAACCGAATCTACGCCAGCCTTGAGGAGACTCAAACAATCCATTGTCTAAGTACCTCGCCAAGCCGAGAACACCCAGCTTGCGATGGGACGTTCACGCCCCTGAACTCAGGCCTTCAATCAAAGCTTGAGCTCCGGACCCAATCAATAATGGTGCGGCTCACCCAGTTAAGTTACCCACACTGTGAAGATCATACATTGTTAACAAGCGTCCGACCTCCCGAAACTTAAAATGTCACATACATACAACGAATAAATAACATAAAATACTTAGATAATTACGGCCCACAAGAACGGTTGTCTTGGAGTTACAATAGGACTCCACTGACAAAAGCAAAATTAATAAAAAACGATCAACAAAGGTCGAAACTTCACCATTACATAAATAGGTCATGCCCGTAACAAACATAACAGAAATTACGAGCATAACTCATTCAGCGGGATCACTAGGATCATTGGAGGGGGTCAGCTGCGTCTCCTAAACGATCATATCTTCAAAGAAGTAGGGCTTCTTAATTTGACCCTCCTCGACATAGAGATGGACTCTCATTCCATCAGTCACCAACTTTACGCCTGGATTCAAGACACGCACCTGCGCCAAAGCATTCTCAAAGCTCTCCGTAGAAGCGACCATCGCATCATCATAGGCCATATGAATATGTTCGAGCAATTCCGCTCAAGTCTTCAACCCCAAAGTATCGTCGGGCTCCCCCTCATTCAGATCATAATCGGCCTTCAAACGCGCCACCTCATCGGACAACCACTTCCTATCATTTCGATCGATAGCTCGCTCTTGGCGATTCGTTTAAGGTAAGCGACAACTTCTCCAACTTTTCCTCGACCCTTAACGGTCTCCCTCATATCCTTATGCCAGCTTGCAGGCTCCCGAATTCGACCTCCGATTGACCCGTCTCGGCATGGCGACATCCATCTCAAAATACGCAGGCGCCCGCGTCCTTGAAAAAGCGACCCTTGTTGAAGCGATCCATCTTCCCAGGATGAAGATTTTGCAGGAAGAACCCATCGTATTATCAAAGTATGCCGATCAACCGGTAATTTGAGATCAAATTTCCCTTTACTCTTTTCTCCAGTCAGGTCCATCGTCTTGTCGACCCGAATCCTCTTGTTCCTCGAAGGGGTATTTTGGGGGGGACGAAACCCCGACTACCTGAGTGGAAGATGCTTTTCTCGGGCCTGCCTTGGAAGTGGTCCCTTGTTGATATCTTTCCCCTCTTCCTGTACTGCAGGGCATTCCAACCGATATGATCCAACGAAGAATTCATCCTAGCTGTAACAAAAAAAACTCACGTAAGAATCAAGGAAATCCAATTATATTTAGCAATAACAAAAATACAATAAAAAAGGACTCAAATCTATCCAAATAAGCCTTTGGATACCCACTAAGAAGGAGATCTCTCACGTTGATAAGTTTGGGCTCATAAACATAGTCCCCATCTTTTCCCACAAGCAGTTTTCCACCTCTGGCCATGCGTTAAACCAGAGAGAGGCCCTCGACATAGGATGACAAGCGTACCCAGAACTGCGGTCCTCAACATTACTAGTTCTGGACCACACATATTGGTCGGTATTTCGCTTGAAATGCTCCTTCTTCCAATGAAAATTGAACTTAGGCACCAGCTCCCCCAGTCCATTCAACTTTGGGGTACCACCCTCCAACAGCGTCGGCATGCTCTAAAAGACATTGAAGAGGACCCGTTTTGAAATCGGGTGGACTAAAATAAACTTTTCCTTGAAGAAACGAACAGACTCCTGATAGGGCTTGAACAACTTCCCGTTCTGCTATCAAAATGACATCCAACTCCACTTGATCAGTCCATCCATTTTATCTGAACCCCTCTGGAGGCAAAATATATAGAAGAATAAGGGAAGGGTAGCACCAATCTCCAAGTATTCACACACCATTTTGAATACCCTGATAAATGCAATCGCGTTCGGATGGAGCTGAGATGGGGCAAGACGAAGATGATCGAAAACATCCACTTGTAGATCTTTAAAAGGAAGATGAAATCCGAGTTCTCTGAACCAGATGTCATACACGGGGATATGATACGCCTCATATATCGAGCAGATTCGATGCTTGTTAGCAGAGATAAATACTACCCAATCCTCCCGTTCCTCCTCCTCGACTACATTCCCTTCCCGAGGATCATACCAATAAATATTGTCAAATAGGTCATTCTGACGAGCAATAAAATGTGACCCCCTTGAAAAGACATCTGGAGCCACCAAAGCGGTCGGATCCTGACTGTTGGATTGAACAACTGAAGACGCATCCTCGACAGATTGAGATCCCTCAACCTGTTGAGGATCCTCCCTCAGAATCTCGTCCGAGGTAGTCTCTTCATTAGCTACAAAATCTTCATACTCTTGCTCAGAACGACTCGAACATTCATTACTGTCTCCGCTATCATACGCCATGATACCTGAAAAGTAGAGGAAATCGGTGAGCTCGACATTAATGTCAAATCCATCCTTCCATTACTAATCAAGTGAAAGGGCTCAGACAAACGAGGATCCACTTCCTCGGTCAACAACCCTCTCTCAAGAACGGACTACCGTTCAAAGTGACATCCCTCAGTTCGAGAGAATAATGCATAGAAGGACTCCGACGTCAAAAAACACTAGAGAATAGCGGAGCAACCGCTCACCGCCAAGAGAAACCCAAAAAAGAAAACCCTAACCGCATGCATTCTGTGAAATAAACCAAGAATTTCAACCTAAATCCAACAAAATCACACGAAGGATTAGAAAACATACCGTTTAGAAGGAGATCAGACATTGCAACAAGAAAATCAAGCACCGGTGCAGCGGCGTAAGGCGGTGAAGACTCAAGAGAACACTACTACGGCTCCTCGGAATGATAGTTGTCAAGTCTGGATTCGCCCGAGCGAGGCAGGACGAAGAAAGTCCTCAAATGAAGAGACTCTTCTCCTTTTATAGGCCCCCCGCACGTTCATTTGCACGCGCCTAGGAAACCTAAGGGAATCATCATTACCCCTAGTCCCTAGGCCTGACACACCTTCAATGCACATGGCTCGAGGCCACGCATGTGGGAACTCTCCAAATTCTCCAGACTTTTCCTCTCCTCGATATTGACCAACGGGTATGACGGCCTCGACTGCACAATTCAAGTCATCACGCCCACGGCTGTAACGACTTGGGGGGCTACTATTCTGGACTTCCCGAATGCTAGCCGGGCAGCCTCATCTCCTCGAGCCTCTGATCGAGATCCTCAGCCTTGCTGGGTGCGACAAACGACAAGATCACCCGCCACGCAAAGTCCCTTGCCCGACACCCGTCGGGTGGAATCAATGCATATTGAATATAGAGTTATGCCCGTTATGACCCTCCTGCTCAACATAACGGCTAGTTGCAGACATAGTCGCTCGGTTTTGACCTAGTCAAATCGAACGGCTATATTTGCGGACCTGCATATCTCGACCAAAATATAGTAACCAATGAGAATCCTACTATGTCCATTATATAAACCCTCATATCTTTGGGTACAAGATATCACTTTGTTACACTCAAAACCCTAATATTTTCTACCCTCTTCTTTAAACATTTGCTTACTTTAGAATCAGAGTGCCTTGTAGGTAAACCACCCATTCCTTAACGTCAACTTGCTCGAAAGATCGTCAACTATTCTGGCCATCTCCAATTCTGATCACTTGTTCAGATCACTTTATTTATGCAGTGTTGGATATATGAGCACTTTCCTCACATATGTGACCACAAGGTGTTGCATGTTGAGCCTACATACCCATATGCGAAGAGGTGGAAGGCCAGAAAGACCCATCCTGGAGGTGTGATGGAGTACATAAGGAGGATGGATGCTCTGACCCTGGATGATGTCATTTGGACACTGTATACAACTCATCTCTCTCATCATCCTTTCGAGATATCTACTTTATATTCAGGACATATCAGATGAGAGAGCTATGTGGCTAGACACTTGCCTGAGAGGTGTTTATGCCATTATGGTTATGTATAGGGCATCCCATGATCGGTCCCACACACCCTAAATGGTGGCATTGATCGATGGTTTTAGAGTCACATTATTAGCTCCCACCGTGAGATCATGGATGGAGCCATCACGGTTCAGGAGCCCTACCATTGCGAGGTTGGATACCTTGAGTGGTTCCTTAGTGTGTCACAGCCTCGGGTCATACCACCGGCTTCAGTATTTGACGTTCCAGGGCCTTCAGGTACCAGAGATTCTTCTAATCTACCACCACCTCCTCTGTAACCTTTCTAAATACCCCAAATATATTGATTATATCAATGATTAAAGTCATAATTCATCAGAGTTAACACGGAACAAGGGATGCCACAATTATTAAATAAAATAAAACCTCCAAATAAACAGTAGCCATGCTACACTGAGGATCATTATTCAAATAATTCAATCAATTTAAGACCATGTCTTACACAACGGAAAATACCAAAACCAAAAGCGAATAAACCATAATTATTCTCAATGAGATTCAACGAATCAATTGAATAATAATAACTAATTCCTCGACTAAGCGTTCCCCGTGTTACAACCTAATCGAGCATGACAGCGACGCGGACTTAAAGACAAGCTCTAGAGCCATCCTCACCAACTCACAGCTGCTAACCTTAATCGAAATTGTTAAAGTAAGGGTGAGACTTCTCATAATTAAAACATATTATAAGCTTCTCAATCAACAATATATCACAAGCATATTATTTCACCCATTTATCATAAATTCAGATTCAACACGCAATCACAATCATACAAGTCATTATGCATAATCAATAGACAACAAAAGAATTGCAACACTGGAAGACATCCTAACATGTTACAATCCCATGCAACACAAATGCAGACACAATGCATGTGGTACCAACACGTGACCAAGTCACCCAACACTGATCCATCATCAACCGGATACAGTAACCATCGATTCGTACATAAACACCCGGACACGAATCCAGCCTAACCACCCATCCTCACTCGGGTATCGGTTATCGGCAATACAAGCCAAATTCCACACAATGGGAATTAACTTCACCAAACAATGCATATGCACGCACATCACTAGCATGCAACATCAAATCAATCTATGTAATACATCAATTTATCATAACTGAATCTAAACCAACAACATGATATTTCAATCATCATGCATACAATTAACAGCAGCATAAACATGCTTTATATCCATACAATACCAATACATCCATCACCACAGGTTCTCTGCTACATACACATCAATATGCGTCAGTCAAAAATCCCCTATTTCGAAATTCGGCTCATTTTCAAAATAATTTCAAGTTTTGGAAAATCTTTTCATTTTATAAAATAGAGCATTAAATTTAAGAAATAACGTCCAAAATGGCACTCAAAACGGACTTACGGTTTAAAAGTTATGAATTTTCAAAGTTTGACATTTTTTAAAAAATACAATGAGAACAGGTTCCTATCTGAGGAACCGGTTCTGTACATGTAACAATGAACCGACTTTGTAGGTTTTGTATAGCAAATGTGCGGATAGCAAGAGTCGCCACCGACTTTTCTTTTATCAATTAAGGGAAGGTAAAAGGACGAAAAAGACCTTCGTTAGATTACGAGTAAGGAGAAAGTTATGAAAAGGAAGGTATTAGCACCCTTTCCATCCGTAGTTATCTACGGGCTCTTAGTTGCTCTTAGATCACTTTAAAATTGTGCTTTCTGTGTGTTTGACAAAAATGTTTTGAAAAGGCATTTCGCTTTAACTTTGTAATGATTCATGTAGGAATGTATACAAAGTGTTTGGAAATGTTTCATTTTGAAAAGAGTTTGAACTTTGAAAAAAGTGTGAGGTGTGAAAAGCATTTTGATAGAGCAAGCAACTAAAAGTTTTATTACCTACTCAGAATGGTCGTTTTTGTGTTATTTTACGTTCCTTTAGAATAGCGCTATCCATACCATTAGTTGGTAGGTAACTCTATTCATTGGATGTAAGCGGGACATTCGAAGGGACATCGGATGGTCATAGAAAGCAACTTGTAGGAAGTATCCTAGCACATTCGAAGGGACTATCATCATTTTTCGTAGGCGATAATCGAGGGTCAAGATCATGTATTCGGAGGCACATCGTGGGTCTTATGATCTTTGTATCGAAGGGACTATGATGATTTGTTTGAAACAGCGGTGCTAGAATACCTCGTTCGAGGACTTGACCATTTGAATTCGTAAAGGCAACGAGAGAATTACCTAAGGGTGCATGTGTGAAAAAGTGTGTTGATTCAGATTCATGTTATCTTGAAAATTAGAGTGAGCTATGTTCATTTTATCTTACCATACACGCCTAATTACTAACAGTTTATAAGGTGCGGAAATCAAAATGCGGGAATGTAAAGTGCGGAAAGATAAAATCCTACGCTATTACATGGCTTTGGGGCAGATACATAATTTAAACTTGCGGAAAATAAAAACCCTAATTAAAACTATTACATCCCATAAGCAATTACATAATTTGAAAAAAGAAAACGGTAAAAAGAAATCGTCCGAAACAAGATAACTTGTGAAAAGATGAGAAATCGGGAAATTCAAAGAAATCGAACAAGAGAAAAATGTTAGCAAAAATAATAATTTTTAAATGAGAAAAATATTTCATGCTGGAAATAACATTAATATGCTAAAATAATTTTTTGGGATTTTTTGGAGATAATTTAATAATTAAAAAACAATTAAATGTGATTTAAATGATAAATTAACAATTAAATTAAATATGCATGCAAAATAATATTTTTAAATTTTGTAAATTAAATAAACATTTTCTGAAAATAATGCAAAAAGGAAAATATTTTTTAGTATTTTTTAATGCATGATAAAAATTATTGAAATAAATTAAAATGCATGAAAAATATTAAATAAAATAGAAAATATGAAAAATAAGAAAAGAAATTGAGTTTGTGAACAAAAATGCAAAACCGGTCTCTGGCTGATTCGAGCTCGTGACCCTGGAGGGTATCTTTGCACAGTCCACGCCTTAACCACTGGGACACTTGGCATTTGGTGTTGGAAAAGACAAAATCAATTCAATATAAGTGATGACGCGTCCTAGATGTGTTTGAAAACAAGTCAGCACGCGTGGACCCCAGGTTGAATGAGAGAGCCAATCGGATTGCCGAAACGCCACGCCGCGCTCGCCGGTCAAAGGAGTCCTGACCGGAGCCAACTCGGTCGTCTTCTCCGGCCATTCAATTTCTCAAATCTGCGAAATACGATGAATAAACAGAAAAAGAACACCCTATCCCCCTAAATCGACCCTCCTGAGTCCAATGGTGGTATCAGTTTTTCCTGAAAGTGCCTCTAGCTATCGATTCGAAACTCAACGGTTCAAAACCCTAAGTCATGGCATCACGCGATTTGGGCGTTCAAACTCAACAACGATTGCCCGGATCATGTATAGGTCATGAAAACAATAAAAGTATTAGAATCAATTGAAACGAGCAGATAATAAAGTGCAAAATCAAAAAATTGAATATGTATGCATGTATATGTCTCGATTCTGCTTGCTTTGATCCATAATAAAGATGTATTCTTACTCAATCTTACCCCCTGAACACGTTTGGATGATTGAAAGAGGCTGAGAGAGGCTGTAAATAGAAATTCGATTTTCAACTATTCTTGAAAAATTTTGGCAAAGTTTTGGTTGTTGTAAGGGCTAGGGTTTCGTTTCTCTTGCTTGGCATATTGCTGGCTATTTATAGAGTGAATTGAGAGAGAAAAAACAAGGCAAAAAGATTTGGTTTTGAATGCATTGAATGATTTTCAAATAAAATCAAATTTTTTGAAATAAATTTGATTTTCTCTTAAATGAATGGTCATGCACGAAATTGGTATGTATTTTGGGCTTCCTTGGACCTCAAGCATGATATAAAATCACTCTCCTTGAAAAATATCTTATTTTCATATTTTATATAATTTAATTTTGAATTAAATGGTTTAAAATTCAAAAATAAATTAATAAAATAGAAAATTGCCATGGCCAAGCATTTATGAGTCACAAATAATGTCATGAACAAGTTTGGATCAAAAGATTATAGGCCCATTTGGAAAATTTTGCATTTTGACCAAAATCTCCTTTTGTGCAATTGTCCAAAATTGCCCAACTTCTGAATAGTGTTCTTGATCAATTTTCCACATTTTTGAGTGTTATTGGACTTTTTAGAAAGCTCTAAGAGTCCTCTAACCAACCTCTTTGGCTTCATCTCAATTGGAGTTTCCATGCTCAATATATCTTCAAAACAAAAAGTTGACTTTTTGTTGACTTTGAAAAGGACCTGTAATGTTTTGATCCATACTTTCCAAATGAAGCATTTTTGAACATTCTTGTGAGACATGAAGTTGTAGAGAATTGAATTTCCTTTAAAACAAGAGGT
The DNA here is from genome assembly GCA_021764765.1 of Vicia sativa. NCBI lineage: Eukaryota > Viridiplantae > Streptophyta > Magnoliopsida > Fabales > Fabaceae > Vicia > Vicia sativa. The sequence continues at coordinate 207,022,843 of CM038793.1, forward strand.
TGTGGAAAAATTTCTGAGAAAGTATGAAGAAGTTATGCTCAGTCAAAGTTTGGTTGACTTTTCACTGAGAAACCCTAATTTAGAAAGTTTGACTTTTGGGCAAATCTTGAGTTTTCTTGATGAATCATGATCAACCCTTGATCAAATGATGAATGTAACTTCAAAATGAGGATTTTGACCAAAAATTATGAAGTTTGACTGTATGTTGACCACAGTTGACTTTTTGTTTAATACAACTGATTTTCAACCATCTGAGCAATTGTCTGAGAAAACTTGACTTGTGAGGCTTGAAACTTGACATGGAGAATCTTTGAAGCATATGAGGAGGCATGAAGACCATTGGAGATGTTGGAAGTCCATCTAGATCTGAGAAATACCAAACCCTAGTTTGGGTTGATTGTCTAGGAGAGGGTTTGTCTGATCAACCCTTGAAGAATCCTTGAGCATGGATGTATGGAATATCTTGAGAAGATGGAGGGAAAATTTTGGGGTATGACAGCTGCCCCTGTTCAATCTTCTTGTACTAGAAGGGTTAGATTGGCATGTTCGCCTTTCGTGACCTGGAGGTAGAAGATGATTGAACACTCGAGTACACCTGCTGAAAATTTGCACTCGCTGTTGGCTGATGATGCGGGAATGGGCTTACAGATGCCATTTGAAGAAGTTGGAGACTTTGCTGGGGAATGAGTCGCATGCTAGACTTGAGATTGTTGATAGGAGAATTGATGGGGATGGGCTTAAGATGCCATCTGGAAAGATCGATGCTGGGGAGTGAGCCATACACTAGGCTCTGTAGAAGTTTCTGGAAGTGAAAGGGGATGGGCTTAAGATGCCATCCGGAGGGAGTCGTACGTTAGACTTCGTGCTCATCTTTGAATGAAGTTATTGGTTTGTATTTGTTTTTTAACCAAATATGCAGCATTCCAAAAGTGGAGAAATGTTGACAAATGGTCGGAGATGTTGACTCTGTAGTTGCTGTTGATAATAAGAATGAGTCAGAATAGTTCTTCGTGCTGACTACTCTGGGGGGTAGTAGTTGGCAAAGTGTGGATAGCTTCCCTGTTGTGCATCGGGTATTGGTCCATTCCCTGTTATCGGAGGATAATTTGTGATCGTTCAGATAGTTTTCCCGTCTGGATTCGGGTCTTAATCCTGGATCTGCTGTCGGAGGACAGCAAGGGCGATCGTTCGGATAGTTTTCCCGTCTGGTTTCGGGCATTAATTCTGGACCAGTTGTCGGAGGACAACTAGGGCGTTCGTTTAGATAGTTTTCCCGTCTGGCTTCGGGCATTAATCCTGGACCTATTGTCGGAGGACAACTAGGGCGGTCGTTTAGATAGTTTTCCGATCGGCGGGGCATTAATCACGGACTTCTGTTTCGAGTGATTTCCACATTTTGAAAAAACAAGAGAAACTTTGATAGAATATTTTTAGTCTTATGCAAGGAATGATGCATGACGATGTGTATGAATGACATATGCATTTTTTGTGACTTTATGAGAAATGTATGAATGATAGATGTTGTGGTATTTCAAAACATATCCATCTTGAAGAAGAGGCAGATGTTCTGTTTGAAGGATTTCTGACTTCTATTTGGGGATGGAGACCCCGAGAAGAAAGAAAACTTTGATTCCTCCGGTGCACTATCTGACCACGTCTTGAGCCTAGATATTGTTGAGGGTGGTAGAGTTACGCTGTCGAGGACCTTGTGTGTAGACCCTGTTGGGGAGAATCTTGGAGGTACTCTGCCGGGGATTTTGTGTGCAAGTCCTGCTGGAGAGTATTTGGTGGTTGCTGGGAGACCGGGTTGGAAGAATCTGGAGCCCGTTGTAATCTCTGACTGGGGAATAAAAGATGTAGGTTTCCTCCGGTGCACTATCTGACCAAGTTTCAAGTCTGGACACTGCTGCTGGAGAGAAGGGGAATTGTTGAGAGATATTTTGCTGGAGATAAATACCTTGGCTGGGGATGGATCGTTACTGCTTGGAGACTGATGTAACATGATTTAGTTGAGTGGAATTACTGCTCGGGGACTAACGTATACTCCTCTGGGGAAGGTTTGTAGTGAGTGACACCTCTGTGGGGATCATGCTCTGCAGGGGAACATTTTGGTGACTTTCGTCGTCATCTCAATTCCTGGAGCCTGTAGTAATTACTTTTGTATGTTCACTTTTCGCATGTTTGTATACAGATTTTTATTGTCAAATGCATATAATCATTCAAAGCAAACGTTGGACTTTATGCAAACAACAACAACAAAAAATTGCAACAGAGAAAGAACTTGTATTAATTTGAAATGTGGCGTATGGCCAAGTGGTTTGTACAAAGGTAAAAGCTATGCGGAAACAATCTCGTTAAGTTCCAACTATGCTAGTACTCATATATTTCAACTATCTCATCTCCTTCATCGGTAGAAAGTGAGTGAATTGATTTTCGCCATTTGAATCTTGAATGTTGATAGTAGTGCAGGTAGGTGATGCGGGCGAGACATAGTCGTGCGCTTAAATCCTAACTTTTGCCTAGATCGCCCTTCGGGTTTCGGTCTGGGGATACCCTTTTTCCCAAGCCGCCTTTTCGTTTTCGACTTGCCGGTGTACATATTTTGTATTTATCCTTAACTTTTGCCGAACCATTTGGTTCGCAAGATCTCCTATTTTTGCCTAGGTCCAAAACCTAGCGGGTCTCTTTATCGTAGTATTTTTGACTATGTCTGCGTTCACGGGTGAGGAAGTCTTCACCATCCATGGTGCTAAGTATCATAGCTCATGGGAAAATCATCTTGACTACAAGCGGCCCTTATAGGTGGGAGTCCATTTGCCCCAGGATCACCTTGTGGAAGAATGATGCGCTTGACTACTAGATCACCGCTTGGTAGACTCGGTGCTTGACTCTCTTGTTAAATGCTCTAATCATTCGCTTACGATAGATCATCCATGGCGGATGGATGCGAACCGTTCTCATCAATCAAATTAATCGGTCAAGGCGATGCGGATCAATCGTCTTCACTTATCTCTGCGTCTGGAGGACTACGGTTGAGGAATCGGACCTCGATTGGTAGGGGCCTCCATTACGTATACAAGAGAAAGGTTTTGTTGGCGTCCGTCTTGTAGTCGATAACCATGAAGGGCAAATGGTAACATCTCATGCCAATCCTTATAAGTCGCATTTCGTATAATCTTCTTAATGTTCTTGTTGGCTTCCTAGCGCCATTCATCTTTGGCCGATAAGGAGAAGGTTGTGATGCTTGATCTAAGCGTGCGAGTTCGGTGATCATTTTGTTGTTGAGATTAGAGCCATTGTCGTGATAATCCTTTCGAGAGTGCCATCTGACAAATAAGATTATGCTTGATGAAGCGAGCCACAACATTCTTGGTAACGGATCGACGGTACTTACCCATTGGTGAAATAATCAATTGCCACGGATGAAGCGATGTCCATTGGGCGGTGGGCGTTTCTCCAATCATGTCAATGCCCACATTGCAAAGGCCAAGGAGTATTAGAACATTGAGTGGAGTGCGTGCACTATATGCATCATCATTTGTGACAAGATCGGTAGTGGTGACAATCGACTTCCATGGTGGACCAATAGTAACTTTGTTCTCAATCTTCTTAGCCATCATTATGTCAATGGAGTGGGTACCAAATGCGCCTGTAACTCTTCCATGATCGTTCATTGTTTTCGGTACACGGTGAAGTAAGCGAATCGTGATTGCGCTTGTATAAGATATCGTTCTTGAGGAAAATTTGGATGCAAATCTTCTAAAAACTTCTTATCGTTGTGAGATGTCTGCGGGATATTCACGGGTCTCAAGATACCTCTTCCGTCATAGTACCAAGGTTTCTCTTACGTATCAAGCTCATAACAATATGTTGGTTCTTCAAACCTCTCAATAATGATGCGGGAGCCTCGTTGTCCCATCGACACGGAACATAGGCGACATAGTAGCTAATCGTCATAGCTGATTCTCTTCTCGCGGAATGTGTTGAAAGTAATCTCTTGATAGGGGATCAAACTCGAACATGCTCTCGATCTGAATAAGATTCGGATGCTTGTATCCGCTCGCCCTTAATCTGACTGATCACCAAAGCTGAGTCTCCATACTGTCACACCCCAAAATTTGCCCTCCTAACTTCAAGTCGTCTGACTTAGGCATCATATTCATCTGCATATGCTCCTACTAGGTCATTGACATTGAACAATCATTCGTTCATTGCATCCGCATCATTAGTCGTATTTAAGTTGACCAAAGACAATTTAAATCGACAATTACAACGTTTTAGTTGTAAAATACGATGTTTCACTTCATGCATTTTATCTCCTTACTTGATTCTTTCATCATGTTGAGTTGTTTTTATATCGATAATATTGAATTTTGGTTTTATAAATAGGTATTAAAAGAGATTCGACAATGTAGAAATTAGCGGAAAAATATTTCAAGTTTTAGTCTTTTTAGTCCTTTGCTTATGAATCTATGTGTCGCGTAGATCATGAAAATGTGTTCTCTAATTTTCGATACATTTGAAGTCTAGTTTTTAAATAAGTATTTTAAACCGAATATTCTTTATTATCATTTATTTCAATTTTAACCATTTCAATAATTTTTCTTTAATCTTTGACACCCGTATTTTATTTTAATGTGCTCATTTTATTTTTCCGGATAATTTATTGTCCAAATTTATATCGTTTCTGTCAATTTTAGATGTCCTTTTTTATCTCAAAAAAAATCAAACAAAATACCATTGGGCTTGTTAATCTTTACCCAACCCAATTTTGTGGCCCATTTAATCATGAGGGGTATTTTAGACATTATCAAAAATTGCTAGACCTAATTTTTGGGTATATATATGTGTCATGTTACTGTTGAAAGGGGAGAAAAAGAAAAAACAAAATGTGAGGAGGCGGAGGCCGTTAGATCTGAAAAAATGTAAAATACATTTCCTCTTCATCTCCTACCTCTCATCCTCCATTCTCACGTTCCATCTCAACATCCAATCCACACTACCTTCCTTATCTGCAACTTCCACCATTCTCTTTTCTTTCCACAACACCCATCCACATTCCCTCTCTCATTACCAAACCTTCAACAACGTAATCCCTTCACTCCGCCATTTCCTTCATCAACACACACTCACTCACTTCACTTCCTTCCCTCATCACCTTATCACCACAGTAAATCACCCATTGTTGTTCTTCTTCCTATTAAAACCAAACAACAACAACCTTTGTCAAATTCCTCTTTCTCCCCATTCCCGTCAAACCCTTTTCTCACATTACTCTAACTATCCTTCAAACCTTCAACAACTCACCTTCACATACGCCTCATAATACTCTTCTCAGCCTTTACCCTCTGTCACCACCGACCTTCTTTCCAACACCTTTTACCTTCATCGATCGTCTTCATCCACAAACCTTGAGCACCTCCATCTTGAACTCCATCCACCTTCAAAACAACACCACCTTCATCATTCTTACCTTTATCTCACGCTTTCCTCCATAAACTACCTCTTGAATCTTCATCATAAACTCTTTTTCTCTCTCAATCCCAAATCACCAAAAATACCCATATGACTCTTGATTCTCCTGCAACCCTTGCCTATCACCGACCTTCAAACTTGCCGTAAGTCTGTTCCTTCAAACACAACGCCTTCACCAAACACCCTCATGGTTCTTCTACATTGGAAATATCGGAGAATGGCATTTTGCGTTAAGTTCATCAGCAACAATCTCACGATTATCGCCTCGAAACCATATCATTTGGACCTACAATCTTATGCCGCGTCGAGATTTCGTTCATCACCAATACCTCTGTCTTAACCTACTGTCAGCAACAACGTGATACTTCAGCAAGCTTCAATTTCCTTCCGAAGATTCAGTGACAACTTCTGGCCAGTTTCAGATCGACGTTTTTCCGGTAACACTCATTTCCTTCTCAAACTGTCTCTGTCAAATAGTATTCGGAAATAACATTATATCTGCTATGTAGTCTACTTCTATGAAATGCTGGTTTGATTCTGATGATGTTGTTGTGTTTTTATGTGTTAGACCCTAGTATTGAAGTTGTTTGGTTTTCTAACTCTGATTTTTACTACTGTGTTAGTCCTAAACTCTAAAGCTGAGTAAAATCATTTGTAACACTGGATTTTGATTTTCGATGTCGATTTGTAAATAGCATAATGTTGTCCTGTTTTTGTTTGAACTTTGATTTCAAATTTGTGCTAAATTTAAGATTTCAATTTTGTAATGGATTAATGCTCGTTTAGTTTCGATGAAGGTGGTGTTTGTTTCCGCGTTTATTCGCGTAGAAACCATAGAAAGCTGTTGAGACACGCGTTATTACGTTATTCTAATTTTGATTGAATTTGAGATGAGGATTCCATACTATTCGATGATGGTTTAATGTCTATTTCGCGCTTATCGCGTAAGATATAACAGGAACTATGGGCAACGATTGTTCTATCTTTGAAATGTTCCTTTTGTTCAAAGAGATTTGAATACATTTCAAATTCGAATCAGTTTAATCGATAATGGCACCACTTTTGTTGATGTTTATTGGTTGATGTTTTATTGGTTGTAATAGTCAAGGTTTGGTAGTTTCGATGAAGGTATAGTGATGATGCCGCGTTTATTCGCGTGTAAACCTTACCGAGAAAATGATGGGCTATTTATGGTGTTACTCTCGGTTATGTTCGATTGAAGTTGTGATGATTAATTTCTAGGTGGTTTTGGTAGTTTCGATGATGGTTTGTTGTCAATGTCGCATTTATTGGCGTAGATTTAACCGAGAAACTATATGGGCAATATTGCTTCCTTTTGTGTGAATTTGGCGAGAAAATAATTTTATCTTGAGTAGAATTGGTTGATTAGTTGCTGCCGGTTTTTGCTTATCGATTGAATCTTAGGAAGCATTGTTAAGTTCATGTAGTGGCTGCCGGTTTGTTCGATTTAATCTTAGCTTGCTTTTATGCCAATTCTACATGTTTGGATTGAATTGAATAATAGTTTGGATAATACATGTTTAATTCTTCATTTGTTCATGTACATCATTCATTATATTCCATTTCGATTTTATACCTTGCTTACTAACCATTTTCCAACTTGTAGCAATTTAATTTCATTTTATTTTTATTCCACACTTATGCTACTAATGAGTTTGTTTATTTGTGAAGATATTCAAAGATTATTCAAGCATTTGTGCTCAATTAGCAAATTAATGTTGAATTACTATTTTATTTCTTATATTTAGTAATGTATATACAAAGTACTTAATATTTTTATTCTTATATTTTTATATTGTAAATATAATTATACATAGTATTTCTACTTCATCTTTAAAATATCGTTATATATTATACTTATAGTAGTATTGTAAATATTATTATATATACTACTTTCGTTATTTTATTCAATCCGTTTGTAAATAAAATTCAAATTACATTGTAGTTATCCTTGTGTTGCAATTTGAATTTGAAATTTAATTTAACTTTCGAGCGATGCATGAACACAAGCATTTCTATTATGTTTTATCGTATATCATGCAATGTAGGGACTCTTATCTCACATTCATCGTGAGGCTGTATCAATTTTGAAGACTACTTGAGCGCATTACAATTTATTCGATTATTCAAATTAATTCGATTGGGTTGTATTGTTTGTTTATTTAAGCTCTTATCTAGCTTTTCAACTTGATACATCCTCGTTTACAAACTTGTAATAGTTTAGGAATTCATTCATCGTGTGTTTTAATTGCAATTACGCGTTTATCATTTAATTAGAACACATAGCCTCCTCTTGGGCTCTTCATCAATGAACAGGTATGCATACACAATGCACACTCGCACACATTCATAGTTTGGTCCTGGGCTATTCTACAGCGATAACTATCCGATCGATTGTTCCAATCGGTCGTTTAGAATACTAGTGTCACGCTAGTCCCACTTTCTAGGAGCATACATATAGCTACCTTGTATGGGCTTTTATCGAGTTATTCTCTACTTCTACGAATGTTCACAAATTGTACACTTATCCAAATCCATCAAACCTCGCATCTTGGTCCATATACCAAATCTAAACTTTCTTTAAGGGTCGAATGGTAGGGAATACACATCTGTCTATTTCTCGAGATCTAATCAAGGATAAGTCATCTGACTTATATTGATTGATCATAACCGCAAAACACTTTCATAATTAAAGTTCCAAACCTCGATCCAACGTCGAGTGACTTTCCAAATTTTCTTTTCTCAAATAAATAAGGGTTGAATGGTAGGGAATAGACATCTGTCGATTCTCTCAAGATTTAATCAAGAATAAGTCATCTGACTTATATTGATGAATCATAACCCGATTAAAATACTTTAAAGACATCTCATTTTTCTTAAGAAAAAGATTAAAAAAGGGAGTTAAGGTATCTACCTTTTCTCGCTCTAAGTGTGCGAGTCCCAAGTATCTACTTTGGACATAAAAACACTTATGTCCTATAAAATCAACCCAAACTCATTCTAATATTTTTACGTGCCATTCGCACCACTCTCTTCTAAAATCAAATCAACCAACACTCTTTTCATTTTTCAAGAAGAACTACGGAGTTTTGACTTTCCCATTGCACGAGGGAATACGTAGGCACAAGGTTTTGAAACCGCGGCAAACTCAAAATAATATAAAAACAAAACCCTTCTTCCTTCTCTTTTCTCGATCATTACTTATAAGATAGCAATTAGCATTAGCACTTGAACACACACATGAACTAAACGGATCCCATCGAGTACGATGGATGTGAGGGGTGCTAATACCTTTCCCTTGCATAACGACTCGAATCCATCTCTTGGTCTCATAAACCATCTTATCCTTTGCTCGTGGGTTTTACTCGATGTTTTCCCATTCCTTTTGGAATAAATAAATACTCGATGGCGACTTCATTGTACCGAAATTTGTAAATTTTTCGAGGCGCTACACATACACTTGCAAGAACTTGATTCTTAAGTCAATAGCAGCTTTGATACCCATGATGCACGCTTCGTATTCGGCCATGTTGTTAGTGCAACTGAAACATAATCTGGCGGTGAAAGGCGTGTGTCCGCCTGTAGGGGATGTAATGATGGCGCCAATGCCATTGCCAAGTGCGTTTGAGGCTCCATCAAAGACCATGGTCCATCGGGATCCTTGTTCAGGTCCTTCGTCAGGCACAGTTCTTACATGTCGATAACTAGTAAGATATCTTCGTCTAGAAATTTGAACTGCATAGACTGATAGTTATCTACGGCTTGATGAGCCAAATGATCGGCTACTACACTCCCTTTGATCGCTTTCTGAGAAGTATATTGGATGTCGTACTCGGTCAAGATCATTTGCCATCTTGCTATTCTTCCGGAGAGAGATGGTTTCTCAAATATGTATTTTATCGGATCCATCTTGGAAATCAACAAGGTAGTGTGAGTCAACATATACTGTCTTAGCCGACGAGTAGCCCAAGCCAAAGCGTTGCAAGTTTTCTCAAGCTGTGAGTATCTTGTTTCACAGTCGGTAAACTTTTTGCTAAGGTAGTATATTGCATGCTCTTTTCGACCAGACTCGTCATGTTGCCCCAACACACACCCCATTGAGTTCTCTAACACTGTCAAGTACATGATAAGAGGTCTTCCCTCTGCGGGCGACATTAGGATAGGAGGATTCTGTAGGTACTCCTTGATTTTGTCAAAAGCGATCTGGCAATCTTCGTTCCATTCTACCACTTGATCTTTCTTAAGCAACTTAAAGATTGGCTCATAAGTAGCAGTTAAATGTGCAATGAATCGGGCAATGTAGTTTAATCGGCCCAAGAAACCTCTAACTTCCTTCTTGGTGCGGGGAGCTGGCATTTCTTGAATATCTTTAACCTTGGCGGGGTCAACCTCAATACCTTTACCACTGACAACAAATCCTAGAAGTTTTCCGGATCTGACTCCAAAGGTACACTTGTTAGGGTTAAGTCTCAGTCTGTACTTCTTCAATCTATCAAACAGCTTCTGCAAATGATCAAGATGTTCTTCTTCAGTCTGTGATCGAGCTATCATGTCGTCGACGTAGACCTCTATCTCGTGATGAATCATGTCATGAAATAATGTCACCATAGCATGATAAGTGGCGCCCGCGTTCTTCGATCCGAGCGACATAACCTTGTAGCGAAAGTGCCCCATGTAACAAAAGTAGTCTTCTCCATGTCTTGAGAGCCATTTTGATCGATTATGTAGGAGAAACCATCCATGAAGGAGAAACCTTATCTTTGGCGGTGTTGTCAACCAGAACATCAATATGAGGAAGTGGGAAATCGTCTTTCGGACTTGCTTTGTTCAAATCTCTGTAATCCACACACATTCGTACCTTGCCATCCTTCTTGGGCACGGGTACCACGTTTGCAACCCACTGCGGATAGGAATGTGACTAAACCGGCATTGAGCTGTTTCATAACTTGGCTTTAATTTTCTCGACATCTCGGGGCGCGCCGGCGACCTTCTATTTCTTGGGAGAAAACCTTCTTTTGTCGGCAATCGGTGTACCACGATATCAATGTCCAACCCTGGCATGTCTTCATATGACCAAGCAAAAACCTCAATATAGTCTCGTAGCATCTGAACTAACCTTTCTTTAACACATTCTCAAGACCGCTCCTATCTTGATCTCTTTTACATCTTCATCGATACCCAATTCACAACCTCGACTTGCTCTTGTGTTGTATAACTCGATCTTCTTCTTTGTAGCGATCGACAAGTTCTCACGGAATTTCACAATCTTCCTCACTTTCGTCTTCGGCTTGGTAGATCGGATTATCGAAGTCATATTTAGCAATAGCATAGCTGTTATCAACGAGATTCGGAGTGATTCTGCAGTGTATCACGTGGGTGTGTGTAAGAAACACATAGCTTTTTGAAGGGGTGATAAAGTAAAAGAAAGCAAAATAGAATGCAAAAGTCCAACGATTTTATTGAATGAAAATATGCAAATGACAGATAATAACCCTCATAAACGAGCCATGATGCCCCGGGCAAGGCACTAGGCTTTCAAAGTTTATTGTTCAAAAGATAAAGAAATACGAATAGAAAAACAAAAACAAGAGCAATTACTCCTGACTAAAGGAGATTAGTATGACGTCTTCAGTCTTCCAATTGCTGAGTCCACTGTCTAGAGTTGGGAAGATCCACTTGTTGATGTTGAAGTCGTAGTCGTCGTCTTCTATAACATGGATTCCACTTTGGCTGATGCGGAAAGGAAGCTGGCCGGCATGTTCGCGGCGTATCATCTTCTGACCTTTGATGGTGAAGCCTAAACCAGTCTTGTCAGACTTGAAAGGAAGATCAGGGAGCTGTCCCCAAATAGTACTACCTTCTTCAGCAGCTTGAGCATCTTTCAGCGAGGCCATCCTAGGCGGAACTTATGTAACTTCAGGAGTGACAGGAGAGTCAGGCATGACTCTGGGTATTGTTTCAAAAGCTTGACAGAGAGTCTCGAAGAATTCACCCTCCACCTCGAGGTATCAGAATGAATGTAGATGACTGACCATATATTCTTCTTCACCACATACTGTGACAACCTTCCCTTTCAGCGGGTACTTCAACTTCTGATGCAAGGTAGAGTAGCGCTTTTGCCCATGTATCAAGAGGCGTCCAAGTAGGCAAGATTAAGTTGGACGGATGTCCATGACAAAGAAAGTGGACATCCACCAAGACATGAGATAAGGTAGTACCCTTGCATTCGACAGAGATGTGCAAGGCTTTGTTGTGTTTCCTTCCGGCAGGAGTTAGATCAGCATCAGAGAAGCCTAGGTCGTTGTTGGCAGCCAGGCTAGCAATACAAACTTCAAACTGGTCAGTAGTTGTGTCTTGCGATACGTGGGCATTCTTCAGAAATTTCACCAAGGCATTAGCATGAGCCTTAGAGCACAAGAGCAGAGCAAGCATGGAGATCTTGGACGGAGTCTGTCCCAACTGTTCCACAACATTGTAGTTACTCTTCTTGATAATCTTGAATTTCCTCCATTTCTTGTTTGGAGGTGTCTTGATAACTTCCTTTGGTACTTGGTGACGGGGATGAGTCAGTTCTTTCCCTCTAGCTTGGGGAATGGGTTGAATATTTGGAATGCGGTGAGTCGCGGTGTCTTCGGAGGAGATATCGGAGAAATACTTTTCGATTCTGGTCACTTTACTTGATCCGATGATGTTGTCAATGTCGGGAATGGTAGTTTCAACTGTAAGATCTTCAATGGTCAGAGGGTCTTGCTTGACGCCATGATAGTAAACATCAGCTCCATAATTCCAAGGGATAGCCTTGTCGGAGGAATATGGCCTGGTCTTGGAGAAGTAATGATAAGAGGTGCCACTCTAGCACGGGATCGTGAGGAGATCCTTATAGTGTTAACATCAGCATAGTCTTCTGGGAAATTGTCACCCCATCCGGTCACTTTAACATCTTCAATAGGAATCTTGTAGCTCTCAAGAACAGTGTACTTCACCATGTAATCGTACTTTCCACTTGGCTGCCCAAGGTATCCCACAGATGGTGCGGTTTCGTTCACATCTTGATCTTCGTTTAGACATATCTTCACACGACTTACGCACGGTGGTTTTAGAAATAGTATCTCACGGTTATCCATCATGCCTGAACCGTCTTTTAAACCACACCATCGGTGCAAATGGGCACCAACGACAATTCTCTGGGCATCACAGGTTGACACGGCTTGTAGCAAATTCTTCTTGATCATCAGAGGAATGGTCAGGTCATCTATGTTGAAAACATAGGTATCTTCTCCAACAACATTGGAATCCTTGTCATGGTTAGGCATAGGCGCGTTGATCACATTCGGGGTCTCAACAGGAGGGTCAAACTCAATCTACTTAGCTTCAATCATGTCTTGAATCTTGTTCTTCAGAGCCCAACAGTTGTCAGTGTCGTGCCCTGGGATGTTAGAGTGGTAAGCACACTTAGCATTAGGATTGTATCTCGGAGAGGAAGCGTTGATGTTTTGAGGAGGATCCCTCAAGGTTATCAGCTCTGCTTTCAACATGTGTTGCAAGGCTTGCAACAAAGGCATGTTGATCTTCGTAAACTATCTTCGTGGCGCGTTCTGGCTACGCGCGTTCTCTCGCTGAGGTTGTGCTGATGCAGGATTGGAGATCACGACTGCCCCCACAGATTGAGCACGGTCGGTCTTCGCTCGGCTTTTCTGACCATACACAACATTAGTCTCTTTCTTACCACCAAAAGATCTCTTTGCAGCATTTGAAGATGTCTCTATCTGAATCTTTCCACTTTTGATACCAGCCTCAATACGCTTTCCTGTCAATATCAATTCGGTGAATCCGGCGGAAGAGTTTCCAATCAGATGATTGAAGAACGGGCCTGTCAGTGTTCCCATAAATATATCAACCAACTCCCTACTGGACAAGGGTGGCTGAACTCTTCCTGCTAGATCTCTCCATTTCTGAGCATACTCCTTAAACTTCTCGTCACGACCCATAGACATGCTCTGTAGTTGCATGCGAGTGGGTGTCAATTCAGCATTGTACTCATACTGCTTGTAGAAAGCATCGGCTAAGTCACTCCAAGTACGGATACAGTCATTCTCTAGCTGATAGTACCATTCAATTGAGTTCGGACAAACTCTCTTGAAAATAGTGCATCCACAACTTTACATCATCGGTGTGGGGATTGATCTTACGAACATAGGACTTAGTGCGACGGACAAGACATGCCATCATAATTGGCAAAAGTTGGAACTTTGAACTTGGGAGGAATCACCACACGGGGACAAGGCTCGGATCATCGAAATTTAACCGGACATCTTGGGTTTTCCACACATTGGCGGTCTTCAAGTTGTTTGTACTTGTCATCTTCATCGATTCTTGGCTTGGTCGGGCGATCTTCTCCCTCCTTCTTAGGCTCACGCTGGTCATCTTCATTACCCTCGACACTCCCCTTATTCTTGACATTTCCTTCAGAGAGCTCTATCTGACTGACCCTCTTAGGACCACCTTTGTAGCGTCTTCCCATGTTGAGAAGACCAACAACCTTCTTCTTTACATTGATGAGCTTCTTGGATCTTCTTGGCCTTGGACCAAGCTGGTGAACATCTGTTGGGCCCAGGCATTCGAGCACGGAGATCTTTGACGGACTATTCAAGAGCCATTTACGCTAAAATAAATAGCGGGAAAATGAAAACCAATCTTCAATGTACCTGTGATGCAATGTTATGCTATGATATGCAATGTTTATGCGAATGCAATGCAATGTTTTCAAGGACCTTAGAGATTTAAATTTGTTAAACAAGCACGAACAAACATTTATTAGTTCTCTTTTTATTAATTTTCTTTTTAAGTACAAAAGATAGTTCAAAACAATAAAAGAAAACATATAAATCCGAGCTCTAAGTCTCCATAGGCTTCCTCTTGGTGTCGAGGTGAGCGTTGATGTTCCGCTCCTCGTGAAGTAGCTTTGTCAACTCTAGTACCTTCTTCTCGCTTGCGTAACACTGAGCTTCAAAGGTATCCCTTTCTTCTTTAAGCTGAATCCAAGATCTCTTCAAGTCTTCAAAATCAGTAGGCATGTCGGGATGGAGAACGATTATAGGATTCGTCACCTATAGCAGGTTCCATAATTCTTGGTAAAGCAGTGAATGGCATCATGAGGTTTTGAGCTCGAGCTCTCACCCATCGAGGTAAGGTTCCCAAGGAATGGAGTTACGGTGCCCCAAAGTGTTGGTATCGTCTTCTTTACCATGCCGTGTATAAACCTTCGTCGATGATTAGGAGATCGTGATTGTAGTCGAACACAATATCTTGGAGAAGCATATCATGTGGGCCATCTCTTGAGCAAAACCAAAGCGGCGTAGAGCTAGAAGGGTTGTAAGTAATACCTCCCTTATACCAAGTAGTGGTACATTAGAATTCTCCTGGCACTCAATGAAGGTGAAATCTTTTTGAGAGAAAAGATTCCAACGGATATCTGAATGAGAGAGTGACATTAACCTTTGAGACCACTTCAATCTTTGTTCATTCTTCAAAATTGATGGAGGAAGGTGCGAAATAAACCACCTGGAAAGTAGCGGGATGCAACACATGAGAGTTCCTTGTCTTTTAGTAGTTCGAGTGTGGAGAGAATGTAGGATGTCTCCAAGTAAAGTAGGCACATGATTACGGGTAAGAAACAACTTGATGGCGTTGACATCTATGAATTGATCCGAGTTAGGGAATAGAACCAAACCATAGATTAGCAAGGCCACAATATCTTCGAATGCATAGAAACTCATAACTTTGAGGAATTCTCGGGCTTTCTTAATTAAGAACTTGGAAAGTAAACCCTTAACTCCGCTTCTGGTTTCCCAATTGGCTTCAATGTCTGAGCGCTTAAGATGTAAGGCGGATGTGATGTCTTTGTACTTAGGGACCTTTTCCAAACCGGTGAATGGCATTTGGTCAATAATAGGCACCCAAGTAGCTTAGAGAACTCTTCCAAGGTAGGAACTAGCGATAATCACAGGAATGTAAAGCAATGGTGTTTGGATCGAAGAAGCGGAATAGGACATGCATCATATCTTCTTCAAAACCGGAGATAACCAAGTCAAGCGATAACCATGTCTTCGATGGGCCGAGCATGGTGGAATTTGAAACCAATTCTTTGGTGAGAAGGTATACCCGTCAAGTTGATTCGGATAGTCTTTCTAGAAGCCATAATACCACAAAGCGAGCAAAGATAAATCCCTAGGTCCTTGAAATAGTTAGAAATGATATGCAATGTGAATGATGTCATGATGTCATGTTTAGCACACAAACAATTCACACAATGAGCCTAGGTTTAAGGCTTGCATGAGGTATAGGTGATTACCCCACCAAAAGTTTGAGTTGGTTCATCATCCTATAATAGTAAGGTTCTAGGAATCTCACATCATCGATCTTTCGTAGGCGTTTATTTCAATACGACTACCAAGTGGTCGACGAAAATATCCCAAAGTCTAATCTCAATGGCGTAGCATCAGTATCAACCAACTTTAATGCACAAAAGTCGGCCATCTCACTACCTAATGGCCAAGATGGGTCAATTAAGGTTCTAAAAGTTTAGTTAGTGCTTGATGACACCACGAAGCCAAATACTATCCTCAACTTGGAAATGAAGAGTATCGGGACATCCAAAGTGTCACACTAACGTAGCCATCATGTTGACCGTTTCGATATCGTCTAACAGTCATGATTATTGCTACTTACCTAAAAGAAACGGATCGGGTGTAGGATCCCAACAAATACCCAAGCAACCCTTAAAGATAAAGCAAGCAAGTCATACAAAAAGCAATAAAGGTGATCTAGAAATCCCTAAGGCATTCTCTCTTTAGGGTGTCTCCCGTGAGTCGCCGGATTACGTAACACGGTGAATTGACTTTGTAGGTTTTGTATCGCAAATGTGCGGATAGCAAGTCGCCACCGACTTTTCTTTTATCAATTAAGGAAGGTAAAAATGAAAAAGACCTTCGTTACATTACGAGTAAGGAGAAGGTTATGAAAAGGAAGGTATTAGCACCCCTTTCCATCCGTAGTTATCTACGGGCTCTTAGTTGCTCTTAGATCACTTTAAAATTGTGCTTTCTGTGTGTTTGACAAAAATGTTTTGAAAAGGCATTTCGCTTTGACTTTGTAATGATTCATGTAGGAATGTATACAAAGTGTTTGGAAATGTTTCGTTTTGAAAAGAGTTTGAACTTTGAAAAAAGTGTGAGGTGTGAAAAGCATTTTGATAGAGCAAGCAACTAAAAGTTTTATTACCTACTCAGAATGGTCGTTTTCGTGTTATTTTATGTTCCTTTAGAATAGCGCTATCCATACCATTAGTTGGTAGGTAACTCTATTCATTGGATGTAAGCGGGACATTCGAAGGGACATCGGATGGTCATAGAAAGCAACTTGTAGGAAGTATCCTAGCACATTCGAAGGGACTATCATCATTTTCGTGGCGACAATCGAGGGTCAAGATCATGTATTCGGAGGCAACATCGTGGGTCTTATGATCTTTGTATCGAAGGGACTATGATGATTTGTTTGAAGGCAACGGTGCTAGAATACCTCTACGTTCGAGGGACTTGACCATTTGAATTCGTAAAGGCAACGAGAGAGAATTACCCTAAGGGGTGCATGTGTGAAAAAGTGTGTTGATTCAGATTCATGTTATCTTGAAAATTAGAGTGAGCTATGTTCATTTTATCTTGCCATACACGCCTAATTACTAATAGTTTATAAGGTGCGGAAATCAAAATGCGGGAATGTAAAGTGCGGAAAGATAAAATCCTACGCTATTACATGGCTTTGGGGCAGATACATAATTTAAACTTGCGGAAAATAAAAACCCTAATTAAAACTATTACATCCCCATAAGCAATTACATAATTTGAAAAAAGAAAACGGTAAAAAGAAATCGTCCGAAACAAGATAACTTGTGAAAAGATGAGAAATCGGGAAATTCAAAGAAATCGAACAAGAGAAAAATGTTAGCAAAAATAATAATTTTTAAATGAGAAAAATATTTCATGCTGGAAATAACATTAATATGCTAAAATAATTTTTTGGGATTTTTTGGAGATAATTTAATAATTAAAAAACAATTAAATGTGATTTAAATGATAAATTAACAATTAAATTAAATATGCATGCAAAATAATATTTTTAAATTTTGTAAATTAAATAAACATTTTCTGAAAATAATGCAAAAAGGAAAATATTTTTTAGTATTTTTTAATGCATGATAAAAATTATTGAAATAAATTAAAATGCATGAAAAATATTAAATAAAATAGAAAATATGAAAAATAAGAAAAGAAATTGAGTTTGTGAACAAAAATGCAAAACCGGTCTCTGGCTGATTCGAGCTCGTGACCCTGGAGGGTATCTTTGCACAGTCCACGCCTTAACCACTGGGACACTTGGCATTTGGTGTTGGAAAAGACAAAATCAATTCAATATAAGTGATGACGCGTCCTAGATGTGTTTGAAAACAAGTCAGCACGCGTGGACCCCAGGTTGAATGAGAGAGCCAATCGGATTGCCCAGAAACGCCACGCACGCTCGCTGCCGGTCAAAGGAGTCCACGACGCCGGAGCCCTAGCTCCGGTCGTCTTCTCCGGCCATTCAATTTCTCAAATCTGCGAAATACGATGAATAAACAGAAAAAGAACACCCTATCCCCCTAAATCGACCCTCCTGAGTCCAATGGTGGTATCAGTTTGAAACTCAACAGTTCCAAAACCCTAGTCATGGCATCACGCGATTTGGACGTTCAAACTCAACAACGATTGCCCAGAACATGTATATGGAGTCTCATGAACACAATAAAAGTATTAGAATCAATTGAAACGAGCAGATAATAAAAGTGCAAAATCAAAAAAGAATTGAATATGTATGCATGTATATGTCTCGATTCTGCTTGCTTTGATCCATAATAAAGATGTATTCTTACTCAATCTTACCCCCTGAACACGTTTGGATGATTGAAAGAGGCTGAGAGAGGCTGTAAATAGAAATTCGATTTTCAACTATTCTTGAAAAATTTTGGCAAAGTTTTGGTTGTTGTAAGGGCTAGGGTTTCGTTTCTCTTGCTTGGCATATTGCTGGCTATTTATAGAGTGAATTGAGAGAGAAAAAACAAGGCAAAAAGATTCGGTTTTGAATGCATTGAATGATTTTCAAATAAAATCAAATTTTTTGAAAGAAATTTGATTTTCTCTTAAATGAATGGTCATGCACGAAATTGGTATGTATTTTGGGCTTCCTTGGACCTCAAGCATGATATAAAATCACTCTCCTTGAAAAAATATCTTATTTTCATATTTTATATAATTTAATTTTGAATTAAATGGTTTAAAATTCAAAAATAAATTAATAAAATAGAAAATTGCCATGGCCAAGCATTTATGAGTCACAAATAATGTCATGAACAAGTTTGGATCAAAAGATTATAGGCCCATTTGGAAAATTTTGCATTTTGACCAAAATCTCCTTTTGTGCAATTGTCCAAAATTGCAACTTGAATAGTGTATCTTTCTCAATTTTCCACATTTTTAGTGTTCTTGGACTTTTAGAAAGCTCTAAGAGTTCTCTAACCAACCTCTTTAGTTTCATCTCAATTGGGTTTCCATGCAAAATATATCTTCAAAACAAAAGTTGACTTTTGTTGACTTTGAAAAGGACACTGTAATGTTTTGATCCATACTTTCCAAATGAAGCATTTTTGAACATTCTTGTGATACATGAAGTTGTAGAAATTGAATTTCCTTTAAAACAAGAGGTGGTGGAAAAATTTCAGAGAAAGTATGAAGAAGTTATCTTTCGATCAAAGTTTGGTTGACTTTTCACTAAGAAACCCTAATTTAGAAAGTTTGACTTTTGGGCAAATCTTGAGTTTTCTTGATGAATCATGATCAACCCTTGATCAAATGATGAATGTAACTTCAAATGAGGATGTTGACCAAAATTATGAAGTTTGTTGTATGTTGACCACAGTTGACTTTTTGTTCAATACTGTGATTTTCAACCATTTGAGCAATTGTCTGAAAACTTGACTTGTGAGGCTTGAAACTTGACATGGAGAATCTTTGAAGCATATGAGGAGGCATGAAGACCATTGGAGATGTTGGAAGTCCATCTTGATCGAGAAATACCAAACCCTAGTTTGGGTTGATTGTCTAGGAGAGGTTTGTCGATCGACCCTTGAAGAATCCTTGAGCATGGATGTATGGAATATCTTGAGAAGATGGAGGGAAAATTTTGGGGTATGACACTGCGAAGTTCAAAATCACCTTTACGGAAAATTGTATGGGAACCGGTTCCTACCCATACGAGGCAGGTTCTGAGTGCATTTGCTGTTTTACAAATTTTCAATGTGGAACCGGTTCCTCCCATTGGGAACCGGTTCCCGTGTTCTGAGCCATTTTTTTTGACGGCATTCATCCACTCTAAACCAAACCCAAACATACCCATACAATTGCTATATGGAAACACCAAAACACATCCAATTTGCATCATTAAATCATCAAACAACATTATTTCATCATTCCTTTTTACTATCTGACACTCTAATTGTTTTCAACCTATAATCCGACACAATAGGGACAATTCTATGGAACCCTAACATTCTAAACCGGGATTCCCTAACATACTATGATCCATACTATTGAATATCTAAACCGATAATATGAATTAACTAATCAAAATCACCCCTTACCTTGTGAGTTCTTCGGATTCGACACCTTAGGTTTTCTTCCTTCCTTTTCCTCTTCTCAACTTCACGTATGTGTGTTTTCTCCAAAATAACTCTTTTTCCTCTTTCCTTCTTTTATTCCTTTTATTCCTCTAACATAAATTAAATAATGTGAGTAGAGTCTTTTACTCCCCACACCCTCACTTTACTCAACACACCTCTAATAATTCCATTCCTTTATTCCATAATTAATCCCAATAAATCCAATATATTAATAAATTATATTCTCAATTAAATTAATAATTAAAAATCATAATTATCTAATTGTCGAATTATTTGAGGTGTCACAACTCTCCCCAACTAAAAGAGTTTTCGTCCTCGAAAACATACCTTAAACAAACGATTCGGGATCACGAGTCCTTCATCGACTCTCCGGCTCCCAGTGACATTCCCATCTGGTCCTCCCAAGCCACTCTTACCAGCGATCTCTTTGCCTCACAGCTGTTTCAACTTCCGATCCTCTATCCTTGCAGTCTGCTTCCAGATCAAATTCTCTCGTGCACGTATATCGTCTACCGAATCTCATGAGGCAGATCGACAATGTACTTCCTTAGTGAGATACATGAAAACATCATGCAAATTTGCAAGTGGCGGAGGCAAAGCAATCGTCATAACCTTCCCAATTCTCTTGGTAATCGAAGCGGACCAATAAAGCGTGAGTCAACTTCTTTGACTTCAAAGCTCGACCAATACCGGTCATCGGAGTAACTTCGCATAAAACATGTTCTCACGCACTAAACTCAAGATCTTTCCTCCTCTTATTGTGATAACTTTTCGGCGACTACGAAAGTCCTCATCTTCTCTGAATCATCTTAATCTTTTAAAAGTTTGTTGAACAATCTACGGTCCAATCACGCACTTTCTCGGTTTATACCAACAGCGGTGTCAGCACCTCCTACCATACAATGCCTCAAGCGGAGCCATACCAATACTCGAATGAAAACTATTTTTGTAGGTAAACTCGATCAACGGTGATAACTATCCCAAGCTCCACCCTTCTCTAACACACGACCCTCGGCCAAATCTTCTAACGAATCGTTCTTTCCGTCGACATCGTCTCGGATGATAAGCGGAACTTAAGCGCAACTTAGTACCTAAAGCTTCTTGCAATCCGTCCGAACTTAGATGTAAACCTCGGATCTCGATCCGACACAATACTAGAAGGAATACCGTGCAAACTCACAATCTTTTCGACATCTGATTACGACCTCTCCATCGGATAATCCATTCTTATCGGAATGAAGTGCGATTTTGTCAACCGATCCATAATAACCCAGATAGAATCACAATTCTTCTTTGTCCTTGGCAAACCAGACACAAAATCCATAGAGATTCCATCCCATTCCCATTTCAGAACAAATAATGGTTCCATCAATCCTGACGGTTTCTGATGCTCAATCTTCGACTTCTGACAAGCCAAACAAGCATACGCAAACTCAACAATTTCCTTTTTCATTCCCTGCCACCAAAACAACTTCTTCAAATCGTGATACATTTTAGTAGCACCGGGATGAATACTCAATCCACTACGATGTCCTTCTTCCAAAATACTCTTCCTAATCTCGGCAACATCTGGAACACACACTCTGTCACCAAACCTCATAACTCCATTTTCATCAATTCGGAACTCGCCTCCTTGACCTTGGTTGATCAATGTCAATTTATCAACTAAACCAACATCAGATTTCTGTCCATTTCTAATCTCTTCCAAAATACCACTAGTCGACTTCAACATACCCCATTTCACTATTGGAGTAGTTTCACAAACCGGACTTAAATCTACGACCAAATCTAATTCACGGACCATTAACATCGACATATGCAAGGACTTTCTACTCAAAGCATCCGCAACAACGTTTGCCTTACCAGGATGGTAATTCAAACCGAAATCATAATCCTTTAGAAATTCCAACCATCTCCTCTGTCTCATGTTCAACTCTTTCTGATCAAAGAGATACTTCAGACTCTTATGATCCTTTGAACACCTCAAGAGAACCATATAAATAATGCCTCCATAACTTCAAAACAAATCGACGGTTGCCACTCCAAATCATGAGTCGGATAATTCCTTTCATGTACTTTCAATTGTCTCGAAGCATAAGCCACAACCTGCTTATCTTGCATCAACACACCACCTAATCCCATCAATGATGCATCACAATACACAACAAAAGACTTAGTCGGATTCGGCAAAATTAAGATCGTAGCACTAGTCAACCTCCTCTTCAGCTCTTGAAATCCTTTCACATTCAACATCCCAAACAAATATCTGACCCTTCACAGTCAACTTAGTCAATAGGCGCTAGTTTGGAAAACCCTTCAATAAACTTCCTGTAATAACCTGCAAGACCCAGGAAACTACGGATCTCAGAAGCATTCTTCGGCGCTTCCCACTGAGATACCGCTTCTACCTTTGTAGGATCCACAGCAATCCCATTCTTGGAAATTACATGGCCAAGAAAAATTACTTCCTCTAACCAGAATTCACACTTGGACAACTTCACATAAAGCTTCTTTTCTTTCATCAATTCCAATACAACTCTGAGATGTTCTGCATGCTCTTCATCACTTTTCGAATAGATTAAAATATCATCAATGAACACTACTACGAACTTATCAAGATACGGATGAAATATCCTGTTCATATACTCCATGAAAACACCAGGTGCATTAGTAACTCCAAACGGCATAACAGAATACTCGTAATGTCCATACCTCGTTCTAAATGCAGTTTTCTTAATATCCTCCGACTTCACACGAATCTGATGATATACAGATCTCAGATCAATCTTACTAAATACACAAGCTCCAACTAGTTGATCCATCAAATCATCAATCCTCGGCAAAGGATACAAATTCTTGATTGTAACTTTATTCAATTGTCTATAGTCAACACATAATCTCATCGTACCTTCCTTCCTCTTAATTAACAATACCGGCGCACCCCACAGCGAAACACTAGGCCGAATAAACTTCTTCTCAAGTAACTCTTCCAACTGTTTCTTCACTCAGGAACTCAGATGCCGACATGCGATAAGGCGCCATCGACACGGACTAGTTCTAGGAATCAAATCTATAGTAAACTCCACTCCCTTTCGGTGGTAGCTCACTAACATCTTCAGGAAATACTTCTAGAAATCCATGCACCACTGGCAATCCAACTTACTCGGAACGATCTCAAAACAATTCTTCACTACCGGTAATTCATCACTCTTTGATTTCCGTTCACTTCGTCGAAGAATACAAGCGTAAACACCACGACCTATCATAATATCTCAACTCTAACCATTCATCTCAATTCATTATCCTTATTAGAGCCTTCGTCGACTCACATGGTTCTGGCTTCTACAAACTTCATTCATATTCATCACCTTATGTCCCACTTAGATAGCAAGACAATTATATACCATCCACTACGATTTGCGTCTACTATCAACAAAGATTAAGGGTGATCAAGTCCTCAATTTGTCAATAGACATCCGATAATCATCTTTGAGTATAAACCATCATTACCGGCACTTCCAATTATGGCTCATGGTCCAGCGATTCCAACAACTCTAGCCACACTTGCTTTGTCCTCTCAAGTAGTACCTCGTACCAATGACTTACAATTGGAACATATCAGGAAGCATCTCTCCTCCCCACTTGGTTTCACACTACTCGCAATAATCAATCGGAAAAGTAACAAGTGCAAGCGGTGTTGTACACACTTGTCGCGTACAAAGGATAATGACATTAAGACCTTTGGTCACACGACCAACTATGCTCGATACCACTATTGTAACACCCTTCTAAAATACCCGAATATATTGATTATATCAATGATTAAAGTCATAATTCATCGAGTTAACACGGAATAAGGGATGCCACAATTATTAAATAAAATAAAACCTCCAAATAAGCGGTAGCCATGCTACTGAGGATCATTATTCAAATAATTCAATCAATTTAAGACCATGTCTTACGGCGGAAAATACCAAAACCAAAGCGGAATAAACCATAATTATTCTCAATGAGATTCAACGAAACAATTGAATAATAATAACTAATTCCTCGACTAAACGTTCCCGGTGTTACAACCTAATCGAGCATGACAACGACACGCGGACTTAAAAGACAAGCTCTAGAGCCATCCTCACCAACTCTGAGTGCTAACCTTAATCTGAAATTGTTAAAGTAAGGGTGAGACTTCTCATAATTAAAACATATTATAAACTTCTCAATCAACAATATATCACAAGCATATTATTTCACCCATTTATCATAAATTGATTCAACACGCAATCACAATCATACAAGTCATTATGCATAATCAATATACAACAAAAGAATTGCAACGGAAGATATCCTAACATGTTACAATCCCATGCAACACAAATCACGGACACAATGCATGTGGTACCAACACGTGACCAAGTCACCCAACGATCCATCATCAACGGATCGGTAACCATCGATTCGTCCATAAACACCCGGACACGAATCCAGCCTAACCACCCATCCTCACTCGGGTATCGGTTATTGGCAATACAAGCCAAATTCCACACAATGGGAATTAACTTCACCAAACAATGCATATGCACGCACATCACTAGCATGCAACATCAAATCAGTCTATATAATACATCAATTTATCATAACTGAATCTAAACCAACAACATGATATTTCAATCATCATGCATATAATTAACAGCAGCATAAACATGCTTTATATCCATACAATATCAATACATCCATCACCACAGGTTCTCTGCTACATACACATCAATATGCGTCAGTCAAAAATCCCCTATTTCGGAATTCGGCTCATTTTCAAAATAATTTCAAGTTTTGGAAAATCTTTTCATTTTATAAAATAGAGCATTAAATTTAAAATAACGTCCAAACGGCACTCAAAGCGGACTTACGGTTTAAAAGTTATGAATTTTCAAAGTTTGACATTTTAAAAAAAAATCAGAGAACCGGTTCCTACCTATCGGGAACGGTTCTGCGAGTTCAAAAATCACCTTTACGGAAAATTGTATGGGAACCGGTTCCTACCCAGGAACCGGTTCCTTAGTGCATTTTGCTGTTTTACAAATTTTCAATGTGGAACCGGTTCCTCCCATTGGGAACCGGTTCCCGTGTTCTTGAGCCATTTTACGCACTTTTGTGGCAATCATCCACTCTAAACCAAACCCAAACATATCCATACAATTGCTATATGGGAAACACCAAAACACATCAATTTGCATCATTAAATCATCAAACAACATTATTTCATCATTCCTTTTACTATCGACACTCTAATTGTTTTCAACCTATAATCCAACACAATAGGGACAATTCTATGGAACCTAACATTCTAAGCGGGATTCCCTAACATACTATGATCCATACTATTGAATATCTAAACCGATAATATGAATTAACTAATCAAAATCACCCCTTACCTTGTGAGTTCTTCGAATTCTGACACCTTAGGTTTTCTTCCTTCCTTTTCCTCTTCTCAACTTCACGTATGTGTTTTCTCAAAATAACTCTTTTCCTCTTTCCTTCTTTTATTCCTTTTATTCCTCTAACATAAATAAAATGAATTAAATAATGTGAGTAGAGTCTTTTACTCCTCACACCCTCACTTTACTCAACACACCTCTAATAATTTCATTCCTTTATTCCATAATTAATCCCAATAAATCCAATATATTAATAAATTATATTCTCAATTAAATTAATAATTAAAAATCATAATTATTTAATTATCGAATTATTTGGGGTGTCACACCTCCTCCCGCAGTTGACAAGGACACCCGCCTACAGCTCGTCGCAGTTACATTAGATCACATCACGAGGTTGGTGAACCTTGATGGTGAGGTTTAATATGGGTTAAAAAGGTTGGCCGACATTGCCCGTGGAGGGCCTATGTATATTTTTATTTTTATTATTGTATTATATGTATGTTGTGACAAACAAACTTCTAGTTTATTACATAATATTTTTTGGCTATTACATTTTCTTTCGATTACATAAAGAAAAAAAACACAAAATAACTCGAATAAGTTAACAAACATCAGATGACAAACAATAAACATAAAAAGTACTCTGTTACATGAAAACATAGGAACAACATAATTCATCAGGATGCTTTAGACACTTCATGATGTCTTCAACAAATCTTCAGATCTCCGCGTCCAACTCGACCGGACCTTTGGTTATCCTATTGAAATTCTGGTGACAACAGACTCAGCATGTGATGACATCTGATCCGACATTATAAAATAGACAAGGTAGAACATACAATTAATAATGCAGGAAACAAAAGAACACACAAAATTGTTCACCCAGTTCGGTTCTAATCAACCTACATCTGGGGGCATACCAAGCCAGGAATGAAGTTCACTATCAGTAGTATTAATTCGGAGGGAAACCTTCCGTGTTTACACTCCTCACTCAATCAAACTACCCAATGACCCTTTTACCTAAGATACCTCACTTAGATATGAGAACCTCTGCTCACTTCCAATTGTAACACCCCAATATTAACCAAAGTTTAATATGCAAAAATCAGAGTAATTAAAAATTTCATAAATTAAATACTGAGGCGTCACACTTTTAAAACCAAATCACTTTAAACAATTCACTTTAAAGCATAAATCTCGGATACATAGCCTCGTCGCAAATCATAAATTGATTCATAAAAATAAAACATCTCCTTTATTAAACTTCCTCATCAAAATCGTGTTTTCATAAATTATAATTCTTATTCACAAAAGGAAAACAACCAAAGAACCACAACAAGGACAACATAAATATTTTCCCCCCTGAGTGCTACGTATCAGAGCGACACTGACTCGACTAACAGCAGCTATATACTCCGTCTTCATAACCTGCACGTTACCAATATAAAGGTAACGGCGAAACAAGTAAAGAGTGAGATACTCCAAAACATATAATTAAAGGCATGATAAGTATATATATATATATATATATATATATATATATATATATATATATATATATATATATATATATATATTAAATTATAAAAGATATAGGTGAGTGAGTGCATTCCAACACCTATCTAAATCTCACTTACTTTGATCGCCATTCTAATGTGTATAATCTACACTTCGTCTCCATAACCTTATTGACATAAACCGTCACACCACATAAACGTTCCTCACCACGAAATCGTCACAAGTTAATACTTCACTAATCAATACGGAAATCATAAACAACACCTCAAAAAACAACATCAAACAATGCTAATACATAAGCAACATCAATAGAATCATCACAAACTGGCTAAAGCCCATCGTCGCTTTTTGGCATAAAAGCCCATCATCGCAAACATCATCACATCATATTTGCATTAAGCATTTCATCTAAATTAAATCGTCACAAAGCTCATCATTTATATTCATCGCCTAGTTATCATGAAATTATCAAGTTATATTCATTTCATGTTTATCATAAAGATCCTCACCAAACAAAACATCATATATCATCGCAATTTAACATCGTCAATTTAATTAAAACCCAATTCCAAACAACTCAAACATAAACATAATCGACTCCATGAGACACGACTATGTTATGCATGTGGTACCCGTCACTTTGTCCATAAATAGGAACACTTGGCATAAAAGCCTCGTCGCTTGGCATAAAAGCCTCATCGCTTGGCATAAAATTCCATCGTCGCCAATGTAATGTATATGACTCGACAATAAAACAACACAACACAAAAACATCATCATCGCTTATCAAAATTGACATAAAGCCCACATCGCCATAATTTATCCAAATCAAGATAAATATATCATCGCCTCATATTTGCATTATGAAAAACATCACCAATAATTCATTATCATCAAAAATCATGCATTCACAAATCAGAAGCATTTATTAACAACATCAATATAATCATCACATCATCATGTACAAAGACATATAACATCGCATCGCATAATCAACAAGTATTCCTTAGTAAACACACCGTCGAAAACATTATGTTTATTCACACCGCATCATTATCAATTAATTCACCAAATCCCAAAAACGGAAAATTAGTCAAACACCTATAATCGTCGCGAAAGCCATTTCTAATAACCGGCATTAATCTTAATTGTCAACATTGAAATCGGATTGTCCATACGTGCCTTAAATCTACTAAAATGCAATTGATTCAATTTAACCGTATTTTGGCCTATTTGGTCATCTCTTAAAACTCGTAATTTCCAAAACTAACCTCACCACTACGTTCTATACGTCAAACTTAGTTAGCACGTCAATTTTTGTTGAATTCGGAGCAACTTGCTCCGTCGTCAAATTTATCGAAATCAGAAAATCGGAACATAATCGGGCAACAGAAGTGCAAAAATCAGAATTTTGGGAGGCTACAGATACATCAACACGGGCCCCCGTGTTAATCAAGACGGCCCGTGTTGAAAAGCCCCCAGAAAACACAAAAAAAAACACCAAGACAGTGAATCAACACGGGCACCCGTGTTCATCAACACGGCCAGTGTTGATTGGCATGGAAGCACATATCCCTTCTTCAAGAGGTCAACACGGGCACCCGTGTTAATCAACACGGCCCGTGTTGATGGCTGCGTGTAAAAACTCCATTTTTAACATTCCCAACTTCACTTTTACCATTCCCATTGATTCTAATCATCATCAACCTCATAATCCCTACACCTAATTCAACTTTTCTAATCTATTTCAATCAAACAATCAAACACACAACTCATAAATCAACCTACCAATTTTTTCCCCAAATCCAAAATATAACTATCAAAACCTAACAATATGAGATGGAGAATCAAACCCCTTACCTCATAAGCTTGGATGATCCATGATGATTCTACAAGACTCCATCCTCAAGCTTGCTCATGTTCTTCCTCTTCTTCCCCTCTTGCTCTTCCTCTCAAAACCCTTCCTTTTTCTCTCAAACTCTAAGTTTGGTTTTGTGAGGAAAAATGGAAAGAAAAGGAGGAAGAAATGGTTTTATAGTTTATGTTTTCTTACTAGCTTCCAAGTTCTATGTTTGCTTGGTGTAGGAAAATGGAAAGGAAAGGAAGGAAAATGGCTTTTATAAGTTGTTTTCCTATTAGTAAGGTTAAGGGTGTAAAACCCAATTCTAACAAAATGCTTCCCACACCCCTATCTAATTATATTATCAATTCAACTAATTCAAATAATTTTGGGGAATTAAATATCGGA
Source organism: Vicia sativa (assembly GCA_021764765.1). Taxonomy (NCBI): domain Eukaryota; kingdom Viridiplantae; phylum Streptophyta; class Magnoliopsida; order Fabales; family Fabaceae; genus Vicia; species Vicia sativa. The sequence goes on from CM038793.1 coordinate 207,052,307, forward strand.
TCCGAATAATATTTTACCGAACCGAACGGAACGTCGCCAAATCGCCAAATATATTATCATCTCTCTCTCTCTCTCTCTCTCTCTATATATATATATATATATATATATATATATATATATATATATATATATATATCGATTAATATAAATATTCTCGTCGCAAAATAAATATCAATCGGTAATTCAAAAATATTAATATAATATAATATTAATTAAAAATGGGCGTTACACCAATTACCTCAGTGATGTCTAGAAATTACATCCCAACAACTGCATCAACGACTTGGCTCCTAATACAATCAGCTTGGAGATACCTCATTCCAAACACAATTCAAAACAATTTGAAGATACCTCACTTCAAACACAAACCATTCAACTTGTGACACAAACTAACTTGGAATTACTTTACAGTTTCTTCCAAGGACACAACTACACTCATTGCTTCACAGCTTCTGAGTGAGTAAAATAATCCTCTTGCCTACAGGCTTCGAGGTACAAATCAGTGACCATCCCACAATCTGGGTGGTTCACCTACAAGCCAACTCTCCTAGAGAGTTGTCACAGACTCAACCCTAAAAACTACATCATTACTAAATTCGGCTGGTACCAAACTTAGGTTACAAAGCTTCTATTTATAACCTATTACTCAACTGGATTTGAGCCTTCAAAACATAACAAACTGACATAACAAACTGCTGCTAAAGATGCTCCACAATATTCTCCAAAACAGCTTGCTAAAACTGCTCCAAGATATTCTCCACAAATATCTCCATATGGTTATAACAACAAATAGAGAATCAACAAATTTGCAACAAATTCTCTTATGAAGTCTCCCTAATATATCTCCATAATTTGGGCTCCAAGTAACAACAAGTAAGTTGTTACAATTCTGCAAAAGATTTTCCTTAGGAATATTCTGCTTCATAACAGAATCCAATCTGTCAGCTCAAATACGATGTCGTGACATCTTCTTCGACATGTTGTGTTTTAGATGTTAAAACATTGCAACACAACATGTTTCTTCATTAAATAGAACTTCAACATGCTTTCTCCTTACAAGTTATAAATCTTATTTAACATATTGTTGCTATTGTTGCTATATTAGTTTTACCAAACATAAAAGTCAATCCTAAAAATAGAGAATCAACAATTTCTCCCTTTGTCTTATTTTGGCTAAAACTAATTTACATAACCTTTGTATTATAGAAGCATAATAAAATATACAAGGGTTTAAACAATTTAATCCAGCAGCAGCAATTTAGAAGTCTTCAGTAGTCAGTATTTATGATATTTCAAACTTTACAAGTGACAGTATTCACTCTTCTTTTATGATGTTGAAACATCATACTAGGACATCTTTCTGGAATATTCAATTCCAATGTTCTCTCTCTTTTAAGGATCCCACAAATCACAAGTTTCTCCCCCTTAAAAGTAGATCTTTAGAGATAACATAACATAACCACTTCTCCCCCTTTTTAGCCATAATATGACAAAGGCTTCTTGAAGTAGAACTCACTATAGCATAGAAAACATAACACCATAGACTACATCTTCACAAAGAAGGAGAAATACTGAGGCCATGATGCACACGAGGAAGAAGATACTGAATACTCCCTCTCAAACTGAGAACTATGCTACGATACAAATAGACACAACTTCCTCTTTTAGAGAGGAAACAAACTAATAGAAACAAACACTTGAATTATCCATTTACAGACATAGAGAACCAGACCTCTATATTGGATAACTCATAACACAAGACACAATTTATGTTCATAACTCACAAACAAGACGCATAACAAAAATACTTGCAGAAAATGCAAGAACCAACAAACTCAAAATAGGACATCCTATTCAATATCTTTGCAAGAACAGCTGCAAAGATTGACCTCAGACTTAACAACATCTGAACACTACCCTTTTCCCTTTGTTTGCCACAAGTTGACAAACATAACCTTCATAGACTCTAAACTTACCCATATCCGAACGAAGGACATGACTTCTAAGTCCACTTGCACGCCTCTCTTTAATTTATTTTATTTATTTTGGAATTTATTCATTTAAATTCAATTTTAATTAAGTAAAATACAAAACAAGAGGCAAGGCATGTTGGGCTTAGTTTCTAAGTTCCTTGAGGTTCAAGAGAGATCATGAAAGTTGGAAAAAGCATGGCATGTGATTGAAGCAAAATAGGAATCTTTTCATGCAAAATTGAAAGATAGACAATCAAATATTTTCATATTGAATGCCATATATTTTCTCCATATTTCTTGACCTAAATTGTCCCTATATAAATACACAAGAACATTAGATGCAAAGGACAAGGTTTCTTTTCAAAACCCTACACAAAATTCCAAAATTGCAAACCTAGGGCAAGTTCATCACAATTTCCACCATTTTCACTCAATTCCAATGATTGAATCATACTTCTGAGGTTTCCAGGAACCGATCCAATCATTCATACGAGTTCAAAGTATCCAGAAACCGTCTCCGTGAAGTTGCACCGGTTTTGGTAAAATATCTTGAATCGATTTCAATTTCTATGCATATTTAACATATTTGATGTGTTTGTTCATGTTCAGGATGTTGTTTAGAACATGTCTGACATTTTAAATGTAAGCGTTGAGGCTTAAATCGCATTGTGCCATTGTTAGGGCATAACTGTTCACAAGCTTTGAACCCATTGATCAGACACTTTCAGGCCAAAAGGACATAACCATTAGATTCATAGCCTTTTAATTATTCGATCTGGACTATTTATTTTCGTTTTTTGATGGATTATTGTAAGTTTTAGAAAATCCTTCATCGGAGAAGGAGGTGGAAACCAACGTCCACGGTGGTCAAGGGTTTCAGAGAAGAACCCTGACTCTGGCGTGTCAAAACCTCGCCATCTGATTGGTTCATTTGAAAATCATTGATCCCAGCGCGCGTTTGCTTTTTTAATTCTGATTTTCAAGAAATTATATCACATATATACTTATCTTTGTAATATAATTCATGGATATATTACCGCCCCAGCGGTCAAGAGCGTGCACTTAGTCCTTACCTCCTCTATGGCTTGGGATCGATCCTTGCCTTTTGGCCAAATTTTCCATTTTTTCTGATTTTTACAGGTTCATGCATATATACTTTTGGAAGCAAGTTTCTAACACCAATGGCGTGTGGTTGAGTGGAAACGTTTTGTTCCTGTAACCCCAGGGTCACGAGTTCAACACCCTGGGGGGCCAAAACTAATTTTTAACACCAATTATCTTCATATTTTCCTTTTTCTAACCCTTTTTTCAATTTCTTTTCTTATTTTAATTTCTCTTTAAATAATTTTAAAACTATTTTCTAAAATCCTAAAAAATATTTTAATTTTAGATTTAGGTTTTAAAAAACCTTTATTAATTTTTTACACAAAAATATTTGATTTTTCTTCACATTTAATTTATTTTTCTTAATTAAATACTAATTAATTAGAATTAGTGTTTTCTTAATTAAAATAAACCACAAAATCAAAAAATAATTTCCTTTCTAGTGATTAGGTTTACTAGTCTTAAATTTCTTTTACTAACGTCAAAAACATTTTTCTTTTTATTTATTTCTTTTTCGCATTTAAATTCAATAAATTGATGTATAGGTCGCAAGGATACTTTTGTAATAGCGTAGATTTAATTTCTCGCATTTTACTTTCCACACCTCTTATTCTGTATCTGCCCCAAAGCCATGTAATAGCGTAGAACCTTTATCTTTCCGCTTTTACTTTATGCACTATAAATTGTATAAACACTGCCTAGATGTATGCTAAAGGATTGCATGACAAGACATAAAATCAAACTCCGTATACATTCTTGAGGACTGATACAATAATCATTACGAAGTCAAAGAGAAATACTTTTCAAACCACACAAACAAAGCAATTTTTGAAAGGTGAGCTAAGCAATTAAGAGCCCGTAGATAACTACGGATGAAAAGGGTGCTAATACCTTCCCTTTTCATAATTACCTCCCGTACTCAGAATCTAACAAAGGTCTTTCATGTTCTTTTCACCTTTTCTTTATTGGATAAAAGAAAAGTCGGTGGCGACTCTTGCTAACCACAACATTTGTGATAAAAGCGCAAACCAAACAAGTCAGTTCTCCACCGTGTTACAACAACGAATCAACAACATCACATAATAATAATAATTCATAATAGAACAACAATTTCATACGAATCAACATCAAAATTGCTACAACTAATTTCATCGAATCAATACAACACAATCACCACAATTAATCTATGGCAGAACTCATACACCCTAATCTCACATACAATTTATCATAAACCCAGTTATAGAGATTGAACACCACCCTTACCTAGATTAGAGATTAAACCCAATTATTCGATATAAAATCTATACAAAATAAAGACGTCTTTTTGTATCAGTTTTTTTAAATATATAAGGTAACGTATTTATCATTTTATTTTTTAAATAAAAAAAATGTGCTCTCTTCATATGTATCCGCAATTTTGTTTTGTACGTTGTGAAAACTTCGTCATAAAAGTGTTATTTATAATATTGACGGTTTTATAGAGATAATAGAAATATCAATAATTTCTTTGACATCCATGACAGTTGAAAACATGTTGAAAATGTCTTAAAATTGTTGTTTTTTCTTCTATTTAGAAATTGATTTTGAAAATATTTTACTCAACAAAAATTATCAGATTGAAGTTGTGCAAGACAAATTGTTACAGTTACTGTTGCACTGTAGATATTTGATCAAGAATTATACTTTGTATGGTACGGAGAACACTAAAAAAAGACGAATAAAGGAAAATATTATATTAGAGAGAGGTGAGAGAGATTTCAGTTTTACAAAAATCTAGAGTGAAAATAATGTGGGTGGAGACTTTTATTTATAGTTGAATTCTGAAGCCAAAAAAGGAAAGAATATGGGGAACAAATTTGATTAGTCTTCCCATGATTAGGTGAATTAGTTTTAAAAAGGTACACCTCTCAAACTATCACAAAAAATTAGAGTAGAGGGTGTATTTTCAATTAATCATACAATATGATATTTAATTTTAATATGTAGAATTATTTATTAAATATTACTCTCTATATTTCAAAATAAATGTCACATTTAGAAATAAAATTGTTTCAAAATACTTATCACATTATCAATACAATTTTATATTTAATCTTTCAATTGCACTCTTTAATAAATACTCTTAATTTATTATTTTCTCACTTAACATTAATCTTAATTTGAATACATCAATAGTTCATAAAATTTAGGCACACTTATTATTACTTGCTTATAAAGAAACCGCGGCCTAAAACTATAATATAAACTGTGGCTATTTTAGGCGACGATGCTAAAAATTCGTGGGTAATAGTAAAAAAACCGTCATCTAAAGAAATAGGCAACGGCCGCATGTGCGACACCTGAGAAACCGTAGCATGAACCTTTAGACTACGGTTTTACTGATTCTGGACGCACTTTTCAACCGTTGCCTAAAGTAAAAATATTGTAGTAAATCAGTCACAATTTTCATCTTATATTTATTATTGTTTCTTAATATGTTTGAATGATTAATTGCGAAAAATAATGTAGGATGGATAGAGCATATTTATTTATAATTTTTAAAATGTTTTACATTGAAAATAACCTTTTTAAATAAAGTAGATAAGAATTCACTCTAAAAAGATTAAATTAGTGGGATGAGACCGCATGATTATGGATTAACTTAATTGAAACAGTTAAAGACTTGGCCATACATACGAGAAAATAATTGCGTAATTAATAAAATGGAAGAGAGCAACGTATTTGCAAGAATAATGTGTTGGAAATCCATCAAATATTTATGATGAATTTCAACCAATCTTGATGAACAAGATTGATATCACCACACAATGACAATGAACAATTAAAGAAAAGAAGAAGAAAGAATTATTTTCTGGAGAGTAACTCTCTGCCTACAAACTGTGGAAAACTTCTTATTCACTTTGCAACTGCAAAATTCTGTGAAAGACTTGATTACAAAAATTAGGGGTTGCTCCCTTTATTTATAGACTTAGGTTAGCTTTCCCCCTAAGCCAAATCAAATATATTTGATTTGTTTCCTAAGCCAAATCAAATATATTCTATTTTAGATTTAAATCAAATCTATCTAAATCTAAAATCAAACATGTGTGTAACAAACTGTTTCCACACTCCTAAGTTAAATCAAATCAAATATTTTCTGACACAAGAAATTACTTTCAACACACCACCTAATTCATTGTGTCTAAGCTATCTAAACTCATCATAGCTCTTAGTCTTCGAAATACTTCGACCTACACACCCTTCGTCATGATATCTGCAATCTGATTCTCAGTTCTGCAGTGTTCCAAGTTCATCTTCCCATCTGCTACCTGCTCTCGAAGATAATGGAACCTCATTTCAATGTACTTTCTTCGACCATGAGCTATCAGATTCTTTTCCAGGTTAATAGTTGACATGTTGTCGATCTTCACGGTAATTGCTCCATGATTTTTGCCTGTAATTTCTTGACGATTCATCATCCAAGTTGCTTGACATGCACAACGAGAAGCAACTATGTATTCTGCTTCTCATGATGATAATACCACAGCTGGTTCCTTTCTGGAACTCCAAGCAAGTAGAACACCACCTAACACAAACACATATCCTGCTGTAGATTTTCGATCTTCAACATCACTACACAACCTCGAATTTGTGTACCCCACTAACTTGCATTCTTTTCCTTTATCAGTTGAGGGAAACAAAATTCCATAGTTGAGAGTTCCTTTCAAATACCTCAATATCCTCTTTGCTGCTACTAGGTGAGATACCTTTGGCTTCTGCATGAATATACTTACCATACCAACACTGTATGCTAAGTCAAGTCTCGTATGACAAAGGTATCTTAAGGACCCAATAAGTTTTCTATATTAGGTTGGGTCGACATCATCTTCTTTTGAGTCTTTCAACAGTTGCAGTCTTGTTTCTGCAGGTGTCGAAGTTGAATTACATTCTTCCATCTCAAATCTCTTGAGAATTTCTCCTGCATATCTTCTTTGATGCATCATCAAACCTCTACTATTCTTGTAGAATTCAATGCCAAGGAAATATGAAATGTCACCTAGATCAGACATTTCAAATTCCTTGCTGATATCACCTTTGAATTCTTCGATGCCTTTCTTACAGCTACCTGTGATTAACAAGTCATCTACATAGAGACATAATATAATCAGTTTACTATTGCTTCTTCTTCCATATACTTCATGTTCATTTGTGCACTTCACAAATTCCTTCTCCCTTAGAAAGCTATCAATCTTCTTATTCCAAGCTCTTAGAGCTTGCTTCAATCCATACAAGGCTTTATGAAGCCTGTACACCTTCCTCTCTTTGTTATGTTTCACAAATCCAATTGGTTATTTAACATAAACTTCTTCGTCCAAGGGTCCATTTAGGAATGCACACTTTACGTCCATCTGACATATGTGCCAACTGTTTATTTCTGCTAAACCGACAACCAACCTGATTGTTTCGATCCTAGCTACAGGTGCAAAAACCTCATCAAAGTCGATTCCTTCTTTCTGGAGAAATCCTTTTGCCACTAGCCTTGATTTCTGTCGAGTTACTTCCCCTTTAGGATTCATCTTCACTTTGTATACCCAATTGATATCAATTTCCTTCTTGCCTTGAGGCAATTCGACAAGTGACCCAGTGTTGTTGTCTTTGATGGATTTCAAGTCTTCGTTCATTGCTCTCACCCAATTCGAATCCTTCAATGCTTCAGCTGCATTGATAGGTTTGACATCTTCATAGAAAGCATAATGTACCAAGTCACCTTCATCATCAACCACATCATCTGATGTAACCTCACAATCTTGCAATCTTACAGGCATGCGTCTTGTTCTTTGAGGTCTGCTTGTACTTGTACTTGGTTGATTTATAATTGTTGGTTCTTCTTGTCGAACTTCTCTTTCGACTTGAGTTTTTGGTTCTTCAAGTAAGATTCTCACTGAATCTTTCTTGACATTTTGAGTCCAATCCCATTCTTTCAGCTCATCTATGATCACGTCCCTGCTGATCACAATCTGTTTGTTCACTGGGTCGAATAACTTGTAACCTCCTATCGAATGATATCCCACTAGAATCATTTGACTCGACTTATCATCAAGTTTTCTTCTCAACTGATTTGGCACATGTCTATGTGCAATAGATCCAAATACCTTCAGATGACCCAAGCTAGGTTTTACACCAGAACAACATTCTTCTGAAGTAATTCCTTCCAGCTTCTTTGTCGGACATCTGTTCAAAATATATGTTGCAGTTGACATAGCTTCACCCCAAAACTCTTTAGGTAATTTTTCCTTTCAACATACTTCGAACCTTATTCATGATTGTTCGATTCTTCCTTTCTGCAGTCTCATTCTACTGTGGAATGTAGGGTGGCACCACCTCTTGCACAATCCCTTCCTTTTCACATAACGTCGAAATCTTTCGACACATATTCTCCACCATCATCAGTTCTCAAAACTTTGAGCTTTCGACCACTTTGTCTTTCGACCATAGACTTAAACTTTGAAAATACCTCGATCACTTCACTTTTCTTCTTAATCAGATAAGTCCACAGTTTTCGACTGAAATCATCTATGAATATGACAAAGTATTTGTTACCTCCAAAAGAATCCACCTGGATTGGTCCACATACATCAGAGTATATGACTTTGAGAATAGCCTTCGACTTGCTTCCTGCATCCTTGCTGAAGCTATTCTTGTGTTGCTTCGCTTCGCTTACACACATTCTTCACACACTTCATTTGGAATGTCGATTTCTGGAAATCCTGAAACCATATTCTTCCTTTTTAAATCTCTGATGTCTCTGAAGTTAAGATGGCTTAGTCGATAGTGCCATATCCATTCGTCTTTGATTGCTACAGTCGAACGACACTTGTGCTCCATCACATTGAGTTCGATCTTGAAGGTTCTATTCTGGGACATAGGAGCCTTCAAGATTAACCTTCCATTTGCGTTGACGACTCTCATCATCTTGTCTTCGACAATCACCTTGTAATTCTTTTCGACTAACTGTTCTATACTAAGAGAGTTGCTTTTCATGCTTGCAATGTATAGTACGTTTGAAATTACTTCTCTTTTGTCATCTTTCCTCATGATCATAACATCTCCAATACCTTCAGCTCCTAGAGTATTGTCATTTGCAAATTTCACCATGTTCTTCATAGAGGGCTTTAGATTAATAAACCAATCTTTCCTTTCAGACATATGTGATGAGCATCCTGAATCCAAGTACCATTGATCCTTGAATTTTTCTTCATCTCTTGTTGTGACCATCAATGTCATCTCTTCTTCTTCACAATTAGCGAAGTTTGCATCACTTTCTTTTGCCTTTCTCTTCTCTGGACAATCACTCGAATAGTGACCATACTTTTGACAACTTTAAACATTAAATGTGACTCTTGTCAGGTTTTCGACCACCACCTCTTCCTCTATTTGCAACGCCACCTCTTTGGTTGCCCTGGTATGGTTTTCTCTTATTCGACACGTTTCCTTCGTTCTGGTTTTCTCTGCCAATCGAATTGTTGTAGCCACTTCTACCTTTGTCGAACCACTTTCCTTTGCCTTCGGTTTCTTTTGCTAAATTTTCCTGCAAAGCTACATCACTCTTTGTCTTGCCTGCAACTCTTTCATTCATCCTTTGTTCATGAGGTTCAAGCGTCCCTTGAAGCTCTTCCTTTGTCAATTTCGAAAAATCTTTCCCTTCTTCGATAGCCACCACCACGTGGTCGAACTTGGGAGTCAAAGATCTCAAAATCTTTGAAACAACAGCTCTTGTTGTTAATGCTTCTCCATATATCTTGATTTGATTCACTAGTTTTGTAACCCTAGTGAAGAAATCATATATGCTTTTGTTGTCTTCAATCTGAAGCAATTCATACGTTCTCTTGCGAGTTTGTAACCTCACCTCTTTCACCTTTTATGCGCCTCCAAAAGATTTCTCAAGAATATCCCAAGCTTCTTTTGTAAATTGTGTATCACTAACCTTTTCGAAGTTGCATGGGCTCATACATTGATGAATTATAAAGAGATCTTTATAACTCTTCTTCTCTGATTCTGTGTGTTCTTGCTTTTCTTCTTATGGAGCATCTTCTTCAAGCTCTTTTACTCCATCCTTTACAAGATCCCACATACCTTGACAACGGACTAAAACCTTCATCTTCTTGCACCAATTCTCATAGTTATCTACTTTCAGAATTGGAAGACTTTCTGGATAATTTGCATTCCCATAGCCCACTACCATCGTGAATTCTTCTTCTACGATCGTTCTTGATTGTTCTTCCCTTGAATCGAAACCAGAGCTCTTGATACCAAATGTTGGAAATCCACCAAATATCTATGATGAATTTCTATCAATCTTGATGAACAAGATTGATATCACCACACAATGTCAATGAACAATTAAAGAAAAGAAGAAGAAGAAAGAATTATTTTCTGCAGAGTAACTCTCTGCACATAAACTGTGGAAAACTTCTTATTCACTTTGCAACTGCAAAATTCTATGAATGACTTGATTACAAAAATTAGGCGTTGCTCCCTTTATTTATAGATTTAGGTTAGCTTGCTCCCTAAGACAAATCAAATATATTTGATTTGTTTCCTAAGCCAAATCAAATATGTGTGTAACAAACTATTTCCACACTCCTAAATCAAATCAAATCAAATATTTTCTGACACAAGGATTACTTTCAACATAATGTTAAATTACTTTTTCTCTGAGATAAAAAAAACAATGTATCACCTAAGTCCAAATCCCACCGAGCGAAATGATCTGAATCGGTCGGACAAACGGCAACAACACATGCAAGGTTCACGAGATGTGTGTTGTCCCACTTTACAAAATTGTGTGTCATTTGAGAGACTTATATTGAACTTTTTAAAATTTACTAGTGCTTATCTATTTCCAAGTTCTACCGAACTCCAATCGATTTCTAACAAAAATGTATTGTCGTGGAAACATTGTTCGCAAAGTCAAAGGGTGCACTAGTGTAGATAAGAGATTTAACACTAACTTTTTAAAGATTTAATACCCTATTTTTTCGGTGTTGTTGCTACCGGTATTGTAAGTATGATTTTTGACACCGGCTATAAAAAATGTATGATAAATCAGTTTAACACCGGTGATAAAGTGGTTTTATAAGTGTTACATGTAGGTGTTAGAACTAAAATTCAACACCTTTTTTCTTTTTCAAAGAGGTGTAAACACTTATATATTGTATCTATTTTTTTCAAAAACCGGTGTTAAAGTATAATGGAGAATAGTTTAATTAAAAACCATCTTATGACACCTATTTTTCCGAAAACAATTGGGTGTTAAAAATTTAATAGAGTGTCATTTGGTTAGAAACGAACCTTTCGTACCTATTTTTTTAAAATTAGATGTATAAACTCTTTTAATAATATTTGTATAGCGTATGTATCATACCTGTTCATTATTAAATTTAGTGTTATAAATGACATGGAGTGTTGTTTGATTTTAATTGAAACATCAACAAATATTATTCTTTAAAATGGTGGGATATAAAACATAATTGTTTAGTCTTAAATCAATTTGAGGTCATATATTCCAAAAAAATTGTTATGTTTCAATTGAGGAATATTAAACTCTCCAATTTTGACTTAAATTTAACAAATTATATCAAATAATGTAAATCCAAATTCAAGAACAATTATATTAAAAAACAATGTTAATTAATAAGTCAATAATAATTCCTATAATACATTATTTTTTATCTAACTTCTTGTTTCTTTCTCTTTAAGTTGATCTAGTTCTTCAACTATTTGCAAAAATAATTGAGCCTAAAGTTGTCGGATATTATAATAACTTTTCTTTTTCATATGATGATGGATCTTCATATATCTACAAATGAAAACAATAAAATAAATTAAAAGAGAACATGTTAAAACATGAAGTGATATGACTTACATATTAATTATTGAAATATTTTGTTATTACCTCGTGTAATCCTTGCAATATACCTGTTTATATAATGTCAAACATATTTTTTTATTACATGATAACCACAAGCCCAACTATTGTCTTGTTGATGTACCTACAAAGTAATTGGAAAAAAACACATAATTAGTTATGTATATAATTCATATGAAATATCAATAAATTTGTAAAACAATTAACTTACCTTGATAGATATAAAATTAGGCTTTTTATTCGTAATACATCCTCTCAAGATATATATTCTAACCTCTCAGAACCCTAATAAAAAATACATTAGAAGAGTGCTTGAAAGAGGGAGTTTGTATTTGCAGCGGACAATAATCTTGATGTGGAGGCATGAGTTGCAAGTAGAAGAGAGATATATTCTTAATTGATAGTGAAAATAATCAACAATTCTAATTTGAAGAAAGATTGAAGAGGATTTTCCAAGTTTAATTGAGAGAAGGATTGAGAGAAGATGAAAGTAAATCCTAATCTGATTGAATCAGGGTTTTATGTGGTAGTCTTAAGTTTTTCAAAAGCGCATTTATTTCAAAATCCCAAGTTTTGTGAAGAAGCGGGATTTTTCAGCGCTAATTTTAATCATTCATTTATATCATTTTGATATCACATTTATAACTATGATTCTCTTGGTTAGTTTATCAATATATTTAATTTTTCAAATCAAATTTAAAGTTTAATTTTGCTGACATTTAATTTTTCTAATATCAGGAGAGAGAGATAAAATTACATAAATATCTCTTTTTTGTATTTTTTTGTAAATTAATTTCTAATATATTCGATTAAGGTAAATAATGAACTGTGATAATAAATATTTCATAAAAGTTGCTAATGTATTCTCTTTTATTTAAAGTATTTTAATACAAATTTGTAATTTATTAAAAATACTTTAAATTTCTTTTTATTACCAGAAAAATTTTGTCCTCTTCTTCTTCTTCCATTTTTGATAATTGATAAATTTAGTTTTACTATTTACTTTAAGTTAGTATAATATGATATAATTTAAAGAAAAATTATATTTGTTTAAATATATGAAGTATTTTTCCTAAGAAACGTTATTTCTTTAAGTAAATATATTCAACCATGATTCTTTATTTACTTTAGGTGAAAAGAATAAAATTTAATTTAAAGAGAATATTTAAAAAGTGAGATTTGATTAAATATTAAAAAAAAAACTATTTTTATTAAGTATATTTTATTTTTAAAATAATTAAGAATCTTGACTTTTTTAATAAATATTTAAAATAGTCATTTATTTATTATCAAAAGTTGGAATGAAACATCTTTAATAAAATTTTGATTGTTATTTAATAGTCATAAAATACAAACAAAGACAAAAAAATGTATAATTTTTTTATAACTTTTAGTGTAACTTAACTCCTCCTTATATATATATATATATATATATATATATATATATATATATATATATATATATATATATATATATATATATATATATATATATATATATATATATATATATAGGAGAGATCAAATTACACCAATAGTTACACCATTACACTCATTATTAGCTGTTGATTTTATTTTGATCTAATGGTTATTAGGTGACTAGTTAATGCCCATATCATACATTCAAATAGCCTCATCTTATTTAGGTAATAAATCAATTCTATTTTATAAAATCATACTTTTATAAAATAAAATCTTTTTTCTCATTTTTTCTAATCACTCATGTAATTCTTCATATCTATTTTTTTTTTAAAAACAATGTAAATCAAAATATAATTTTAAAAAATAATCATAATTCATAATAAAAAACGATTCTTATTTAAACAATGAGTTAAAAAAAATTATTTAAAGTTATGACTATTTTTAAACAATGAGTTAAAAAAAATTATTTCTAAATAATCATAGTCTAAATTATTTAAAAAAGTTATGATTATCCTAGTCTAAATAATCATAATCATAGTCTAAATAATCATAGTCTAAATAACTTTTTTTATCCTCATTGTTTTTTAAATAATTTTTTTTATTATGAATTATGATTATTTTAAACAATGATAGTCTAAATAATAAGAACCGTTTTTTATTATCAATTTTATTTTATAAAATAATACTTTTATAAAATCATACTTTTATAAATCAATTCTATTTTATAAAATCATACTTTTATAAAATAAAATCTTTTTTTTCACTTTTTCTAATCACTCATGTAATTCTTCATATCTATTTTTTTTTAAAAAACAATGTAAATCAAAATATAATTTTAAAAAATAATCATAATTCATAATAAAAAACGGTTCTTATTATTTAGACTATCATTGTTTAAAATAATCATAATTCATAATAAAAAAAATTATTTAAAAAACAATGAGGATAAAAAAAGTTATTTAGACTATGATTATTTAGACTATGATTATGATTATTTAGACTAGGATAATCATAACTTTTTTAAATAATTTAGACTATGTTTATTTAGAAATAATTTTTTTTAACTCATTGTTCAAAAATAGTCATAACTTTAAATAATTTTTTTTTAACTCATTGTTTAAATAAGAATCGTTTTTTATTATGAATTATGATTATTTTTTAAAATTATATTTTGATTTACATTGTTTAAAAAAAAAAAATAGATATGAAGAATTACATGAGTGATTAAAAAGTTTTATTTTATAAAAGTATGATTTTATAAAATAGAATTGATTTATTACCTAAATAAGATGAAGCTATTTGAATGTATGATATGGGCATTAACTAGTCACCTAATAACCATTAGATCAAAACAAAATCAACAGCTAATAATGAGTGTAACAGTTGGTGTAACTAGCTGGTGTAATTTGATCCCTCCTCATATATATATATATATATATAGAGAGAGGACTCATATATATATATATATATATATATATAGAGAGAGAGGAGGGATCAAATTACACCAATTAGTTACACCAAGTATTACACTCATTTATAACCTTTGATTTATTTAAAATCTAATGGTTATAATACAAAGGCATCTTAGTAAAATATTTCCTTTTTTCACAAGATCAATCATGCCATATATATTTTGCTAATAAATGTCATAAATCTTAAATAAAATATTTTTTTCTCTCAAATGAATAATCAATTTCAAACATAATAACATATACTGTCAAAGAATAAAAAACATGTGACTTGAAAATTTTAAAAATATATTATTTTTAATTAGTACTATTTATACTTACTACTAAAAAATTACTATCAAATTCAAATTATTTGAAATTGTTCTCATTGTTTTTGTAGGTTTATTTAAATAAAATTATATTCTATTAATTTAAATTAAATGATAAAATTAATATATTTTTAATTTAAATAAAATTATATTCTGTTCATTTAAATTAAAGGAAAATTTAATATATTTTTAAAATAAAATACATAATAATATTCAAAATACACATAATTTAAAAATATATATTTAAAAATAAGTAGAAAATACAAAACAAAATAAATTTTATTGATCATCGTTCATTTTGTCTAAACTTTATTTAAATTATGATTATAATTTTATTTAATTTGAAATGAACGATGAGAAATAAAATAAAATTAAAAATAAAATAAAATAAAATAAATAATGAGAAATTTAATTTAAACAAATGGAAGAAAACAATTTTACAAATACTTACAAAATAAAAATTGTTTTCTTCCATTTTGTTTAAATTAAATTTCTCATTATTTATTTTTATATTATTTTATTTTTCATCGTTCATTTCAAATTAAATAAAATTATAATCATAATTTAAATAAAATTTAGACAAAATGAACGATGATCAATAAAATTTATTTTGTTTTGTATTTTCTACTTATTTTAAATATATATTTTAAATTATGTATTTTGAATATTATTATGTATTTTATTTTAAAATATATTAATTTTTCTTTAATTTAAATGAACAGAATATAATTTTATTTAAATTAAAATATATTAATTTTATCATTTAATTTAAATTAATAGAATATAATTTTATTTAAATAAACCTACAAAACAATGAGAACAATTTCAAATAATTTGAATTTGATAGTAAGTAGTAAATATAAATAGTACTGATTAAAAATAATATATTTTAAAATTTTCAAGTCACATGTTTTTCTTTGACATTATGTTATTATGTTTGAAATTGATTATTCATTTGAGAAAAAAATATTTTATTTAAGATATATGACATTTATTAGCAACATATATATGGCATGATTGGTCTTGTGAAAAAAACATTTTACTAAGATGTCTTTGTATTATAAGCATTAGATTTTAAATAAATCAAAGGTTATAAATAGTGTAATACTGGTGTAACTAATGGTGTAATTTGATCCTCCTCATATATATATATATATATATATATATATATATATATATATATATATATATATATAGGAGGATCAAATTACACCAAGAGTTACACCATGACTTACACTCAAAATGTTACTTGGATTAATATTTTTAAAATCGACGTTGGATTGAAACATACTATCATATAGATCATTGCTATAAAGTTTGAGACTAATCTATAATGATCATGTGAACATTTGGATTATCTGTATCACTGGTATGATCTATATGATCAAAATATTTTTAATGATGTCATCATTCTGAAAAATATATTCTCTCACATGGATAATAAATTCCATATACATTTACAGGTAATGTCAAATTAAGAAAAAAAATAAATAACAAAAATAAATAACAAGTGAATCTACAATGGAAAAATAATTTTGTTTTATTAGTACTATTTATATTTAAAATAATAATTTGATCAGTGAGTAGTACTATTTATATTTATACTATTAAAATTTACAATAAAATTGATACTATTTGAATAGAATATAATTTAAATGAATAGAATATAATTTAAAAATTTACTATAAAATTTATACTATTTAAGTTTTTTATATAAAAAAGTTATAATTTATAGAAAATAAGTAAAAAATATAAAATAAAATAAATTTTATTTTTAATTAGGAAGAAACTATTCCTCATTAAAATTCATAAACCATTATAGTCATAATATTATGGTAATACTGTTATGACTCTTGAATATTAATTCAAATAAAATATATTTACAAATACTTACAAAATGAATGATGAGAAATTTAAAATAAAATTAAAATAAACAATGAGAAATTTAATTTAAATAAAATTAAACAAAACAATTTTCATTTTGTAAGTATTTGTATAAAATAAAATTAAAGAAAACAATTTTCATTTTGTAAGTATTTTTATAGTAAATTAAATTTTATTATACTATTTCTATACTATTTTTAAATAGTATAAATTTTATAGTAAATTTTTAAATTATATTCTATTCAAATAGTATCAATTTTATTATAAATTTTTAATAGTAAATATAAATAGTACTACTCACTGATCAAATTATTAATTGTGAATATTATTTTAAATATAAGTAGTACTAATTAAAAAATAATAATTTTTTCATTGTAGATTCACGTGTCATTTATTTATTTTTAATTTGATTACCTGTAAATGTATGTGAAATTTATTATCCATGTGAGAGAATATATTTTTGTAAAATTTATGACATTGATTAGATAAATATATATATGGAATGATTGGTCTTGTGAAAAAAGGAAATATTTTATCATGCTTCTTTTTTAATAGTCCTTAGATTTTAAATAAATCAAAGGTTATAAATGAGTGTAATACTTAGTGTAACTAATTGGTGTAATTTTATAGTAAATTTTTAAATTATATTCTATTCATTTAAATTATATTCTATTCAAATAGTATCAATTTTATTGTAAATTTTTAATAGTAAATATAAATAGTACTACTCACTGATCAAATTTTTAATAGTGAATATTATTTTAAATATAAATAGTACTAATTAAAAAAAATATTTTATTTTTTCCATTGTAGATTCACGTGTTATTTATTTATTTTTAATTTGACATTACCTGTAAATGTATATGGAATTTATTATCCATGCGAGAGAATATATTTTTGTAAAATGTATGACATTGATTAGATAAATATATATATGGAATGATTGGTCTTGTGAAAAAAGGAAATATTTTACCATGCTTCTTTTTTAATGGCCCTAAGATTTGAAATAAATCAAAGGCTATAAATGAGTGTAATACTTGGTGTAACTAATTGGTGTAATTTGATCCCTCCTCTCTCTCTCTATATATATATATATATATATATATATATATATATATATATATATATATATATATATATATATATATATATATATATATATATATATATATATATATATATATATATATATATATATATATATATATATATATATATATATATATATATATATATCTTATATCAAAGAAATTTATGTGTTTCAAAAGTAACATATATTAGACACTTGTTTTTAAAAATCTGATATTAATGATTAATATTAAAGTTAAATTTTTTATTTTAATTACAAAATTTCCATTATATATAACTTTTATATTTTATTTTAATAAAATAGGTATGATATAATAATTTTAATGTTATTTTTCTACCAGTGGTGGATCTTGTTTGTATCATAAATGATGTGTTTCTCTATTGAGTGGAGCTTTAGGTATTTTTGTATGATAAATTTATTTGAGTCATTTCTGTCTCATTACTCATATAAATTTTTATGTAGACATCCAAAACTGTAAATGACATTATATGAAATTTGAAAATAAAAAAATAAAAAAATCAAACTGTAAAATTAATACTGATCCATAATGATACTACAAAGAGTTCAAAATACATCTTTTATTAAATTTAGGTCTTTATTATAATGAAGACTTTATTACAAACCACACAACATTGATCATAGTAAAATTATTGAAGAAAATCAAAACACATATTAAGTTTAATACAAGGGAGGAGGAGGTGAACTGTATAAATATGGATTATATGGTGTAGGTGGAGACTTATAAATGTAAGGAGTTGGTGAAGGATAAGATGGAGTTGGTGACGGATAAGATGGAGATGGTGATTTGTAGATATATGGTGGAGGTGGAGACTCATAAATATATGGTGGTGGTGGTGAAGGAGATGGTGGGGGTGGGGACTTGTAGACATATGGAGGGGGTGGTGAAGGAGATGGAGGTGGTGGTGACTTGTAGACATATGGAGGAGGTGGTGAAGGCGATGGCGGTGGTGGTGACTTATAAACATAAGGTGGAGGAGGTGAAGGGGATGGTGGGGGTGGAGATTTATAGTAGTACAGAGGAGATGGTGAAGGTGAAGGTGGCGGAGGTGAGTTATAAACGTATGGAGGTGGTGGTGGAGATTTGTAGACATATGGTGGAGGTGGTGATGGAGATGGTGGAGGTGGTGACTTGTAGACATATGGAGGTGGAGGTGAAGGGGATGGAGGTGGAGGTGATTTATAGACATATGGTGGTGGAGGAGAAGGTGAAGGAGGAGGTGGAGACTTGTAAACATATGGAGGTGACGGGTATACATAAGGTGGAGGAGGTGGTGACTTGTACACATATGGAGGTGGTGGTGGACTACTATAGACATATGGTGGGGGAGGTGGAGATTTGTAAACATATGGAGGAGGTGGAGGTGAATTGTAAACATAAGGAGGTGGTGGTGATGGAGATGGTGGAGGAGGAGATTTGTAGTAATATGGCGGAAATTTGTCAACATAAGGAGGTGGTGGTGATGGAGATGGTAGAGGAGGAGATTTATAGTAATACGGTGGGAATTTATCGACGTAAGGCGATGGTGGAGATTTGTAGTAATTTGGAGGGAATTTGTCTACATAAGGAGTTGGTGGAGATTTATAATAATATGGAGGAAACTTATTGTCATATGGAGGAGGAGATTGATAATTATATGGAGGGAACTTGTAAGCATATGGGGGTGGAGATTGATAGTTATTATATGGAGGTGGTTTGTAAGTGTAAGGTGGTTGAGGATAGTTGTCGTATGGATATTGTCCTCCATAGTAAGGCTTGTCATCATCAGCAATTGCAAAAGTAGTATAAGCAATTATGCAAAGTGCTATTGCATATATGAGTCGAGGCCATTGCCTCGCCCCAATTGAGCTTCCCATGTTCTCTCTTAGTAAGCAGCCTTATATATATTTTATTTGCTATTTAGAAGATTTGTTGTTTATGATTGCTTTAAGTACATGGATTGTAAGGCTTTATATAGTGTTATGGCCTTCAATATCTTAGACTTTTTGAAGTTTCTTGACAAAGTGGCTCAACATTTTTATTGGATATTTTGCTTTCATAGGTGATGCACCCTAGCTTTTTATATTTCAAATTGAAGTTTACGAAGTCATGGTACACCCCCGTACTTGGTAGATTTGATCAACCATTTTTATTTTATTCTTTTGAAAATTTGATAAAATATTTATAGGAAAGGAAAATGTAAACAATATTGCTTTTGTAAGGGAAAGCGACGGACTACAACTTGACCAAATATTTAGGGGTAAAAACTAATTTTATGGGGCATGTTTCTTCATGGATAAAAAATTTATTCTCAATATTTAAATTTTGAAAACTATAAATGAGAATCTTAATTATGGGTATGCTTTTAAAAAATATATGTGGTACTTTTAAAATTCTTTATAGAAATAAGATAATTATTCCAAATTTATTCTCAAATTTATGAAAACAATTCATACTCATCAATTATCTTTAAAATAAAATTATAAAAATAAAGAAATTATTTTATGGTTAATATCATTTTAACATAGGTGATTTTTGTTTTACGTCTATAATATATATTTTTTATCATCCATTGTAATATTTTTTTTATTGCTTCTAAATATATAAATTGAACACTGAATCTGAAAATAAATAAATAAAAATATTATAAGAGTAATTTACAGGGTCGACTTTGGATCAGGCAAGCAGCGTTATAAAATTTTAGGTCTCACAATTATTGTTAATGGGCTTAGTAAATGAAATGGTTATATACTAGTTAAAATACAAAGTGGACCGATGCCGTAGTGATCAGTATTATCTCCTGGGTTCGATTCCACCAGTGCTATTTTTAACAATTTTATTAACAAAGTTGCCTTATCAAGAATTGTCTTATTTTTTTGACAATTTCATCAACAAGTTGCCTTTTCAAGTTTGGTCTTATTTTAAAATCACAAATAGCAATATTTTTTAATTATTTTGTTATAATTTTATAAAATTTTAAAGCATCACTTAAATTTAATGTTATTTTAAATATTTTTTAAAAACAATTATTATTTTTAAGACATTTCATTTTTTAAAAATATGTGATTTTGATTATATTAACATTTTTATCATAAATATTTAAATAATTAAATATCAAGATTATTCGTTTAATTTGTAAAAAAATCAATTCCATAGTTTCATCTTTTTATTTGGGGCCTATTTTATTTATTGGTCCCTGACCTCCAAAAAATTAGGAACCCTGATAATTTATGTATTTAAGAGATAAAACACAAATAATTTTAATATTTTAAAGAATAATTTAATTTTTTTTATAGAGGGGTAAAGTAAATTTCGCCTATATTACAAAAATATTATATATTTAATCCATTATTTTATTCCTAGTAATATTTTATACTGGAAATTAAATTATCAAACTTTAAATCAAAATAGAAAATTATATTTAGTCAAACATTAAAATGATACCATTTCATGAACAGATAAATATAGGCATCTGTTAAAATTTTAGGAACATATGCAGAATATTATCATCATATGAGTTATTTCATGATGGAATTTCTGTTGCAAATAAGGTAATCATTATATTATAATATGTTTTTTTAAATAAACCTTTTGATTAAAGATATCAATTTGTATTTGTGACGATGTTTTTAACTTTCAAACAACATTGCACATTTTCAATGTCATCATTGGACCAATTTTTTTTCAGGTGTGTATACTACAACATCGTCAATAGTGTGTAAGAATAATAAAATGTAGTAATGTTTTTGAATAATAAAATGCAATGGAATTAAAGTTATTGAAAATAATTTAAGAGAGCAAAGATAGTAATATTTCATTACAGAGTTATTCATGTTTAATCAAAATTCGGCTTAATCTTGTTATGAATTCTTGATATTTTTCACTACGAATTTGAGAGCATTCATTGGTTGTGCCTACGAACCTTAATACAACCAATACCTTGAACAAACTCTAACTCAACATCATTAAATTTCTTAGAGATTTATGGTTGATCTCCTTAACCAAAAACAAAGTTTTTGATCAACTAAGCTTAATAAACCAATATCAGAGATTTTTTTTATTAATTTCAAGAATCAATAACTTAATAAATAATCGACACCACCACTTATAAAATAATACTCTCCTCACAAATGAAATTTCACTAAAAACACTGTGGCAACCAAGAGTGGAGAAAAAAGAAAATCTCTAGAGAGAAGAGAAAGTTTAGAGAGAGAAATTCCAAATAAATATGAAGGTGTTGGAAAGTGGTGTGATTTCAAGGGAGGAAGTCGCCCCTTTTTTTGATAGGTAGAAGTCACCCTTTTATATAGCAAACGAAATCACTCTAAATGGAAATGATCAATAGGCCTAATTAATAATTTAATTGATTTGCATAATAGATTACTTTTAATGATTATGACTATTATGCTCTTCAAAATGGAATATTCTATTTTAGATTCGTTGTCATTCGATTAGGTGTTTAAGAAAAGTATTGAGGCGCAAGTTTGGTCTATTTTAACTGATTATATTATGTGTTAACCGATTAATTTAGGCAAATTTTTACCTCTAGACATTGTTAGAGTTCTCAAGCTATTTGTCATATTTTATATTATATTTTTCTCTTTAGAAAATGGTTTTTAGTGTGTGTGTGCGGGTTTGTGTGTGCGTGTGGGTGTATGTGTGTGTGTGAGTTGTCTTAATATTTTTAAGTTGTTGTTTCACTTATATAATATTTTTGTTGCCTTAAACAAATTGTTACGTCTTGATGACTTGATGAGTTTTCACATTGACGAGGTTTCACATCTTTTCCTTTTTTGATGAGCTTCCACATGTTTTTATTTTTAGTAAGACTTATAAGATTTGTCACTTGTATTTTAGTGTTATATGCTTTGTTGTCATATATGCATCGTCTTCATCAAAAATCAATTATTACCTGCAAGCACATATATCTACAAATTGTATTGGACAAAAGCCTTGGTTGTTAGAGATGTGAATGCTATCAACATGGAAGCATTTTGTGGAACACGAGACTTAGTCTTATTAGTGAAAAGGGTTAATATTTTGGCAAAAGGATGTTCTTCTTGGATTAAAAATGCAAATTTGGAGAAGTGTTCTCATTGTATAGCTGGTAAACAGACTGTAGTATCTTTCAAGAGACATCTTCCCTCAAGGAAGTCAATGTTTATTCAATTGGTACATTTTGATGTTTGTGGTCTATTAAAAGTAAAATCCTTTAGCGGTGCACTTTATTTTGTTACATTTATTGATGATTGTTCCAGGAAACTATGATTTTATGTCTCAAGACAAAATACCAAGTATTGGGTAAGTTCAAAGACTTACATGCTTTGGTAGAGTGGCAGTTAGGTGGGAAGCTAAAATGTGTTCGTTCTGATAATGGTGTGGGAACCATTTGATGCATATTGCAAGCATCACAATATTGCACATGAAAAGACTCCTCCTAAAACTCCTCAATTGAATGGTTTAGCATAGAGGATGGATCAAACACTAATTGAGAAAGTAATGTGTATGATCTCTGAAGCTAAGTTGCCAAATCATTATTGGGGCAGGGTACTTTACACGACGGTGCATGTTTTTAATCTCACTTATACTGTTGCTTTGAATAGTGAAGTTCCAAACAAAATTTGGTTTGGAAAGAATGTCAAGTATGATCATTTGAGAGTCTTTAGTTGTAAGGATTTTGTGCATATTTCAAAGAATGAAATATCCAAGTTGGATGCAAAATAAAAATAATATATATTCATCGACAATGGGAAAGACGCGTTTGGTTAAAAGTTGTATGATCATGTAGGGAAGAAGATTATCCAAAGTCACGATGTAGTATTAATGGAAGACCGAACTATTTAAGATATTGATAAGGTAGAGAAGAATACATCCAAGAAAGATATTAGTTTGTCTAATATTGATCAAGTTCGTTTACCCATTTATAATCTAAATACTATTGGTGGTGATGATCAAAATAGTGAGCCATATGATTATGCTGATGATCAAATACATGGAGATGAGGTCAATATTATAACTAATGATGATGAACAGGGAGTGATATGTCACGAAATTAGAATCTTGGTGAAGTTGCATAATCATCTCAAGTTCAACTTACGAGGTCTACCAGGCAGAGACAACCTTCTACAAGGACTAAATCATGAGTATGTGACCTTGGTGATGAGGATGAAACGGGTGTTTTCAAGAGGCCATGAAAAGTGATGAAAATCAAAATTGGTTGGATGCAATGCATGACGAGATAAAATTATTGAATGATAATTACACTTATGATTTAGTGAAGTTTCCTAAAGGTAAAAGGGCTTTAGAAAACAGGTGGATTTATATATTTAAACATGAGAGCAACTCAAGTCTCCAAGATATAAAGATAGATTAGTGGTGAAAGATTTTCGTCAAAGAAAGGTTGTTGATTTTAACAAAATTTTCTCACTGTTGTAAAGATGTCATCATTCAAAACAATGTTGAGTTTGGTTTCTACTCTTGATTTATAGGTTGAGAAAATGGATGCAAAAATGGCTTTCCTTCATGGTGATTTAAAGGAAGAGACCAACATGAAACAACCCGGTAGTTTTCAAGTTAAAGGAAAATAATATCATATTTGAGGATTTAGAAATAGTATAAACGGATTAAAGCAAGATCCAAGGAAATGGTATACGAAGTTTGAGCATGTTATATGTGATCATGGATACTAGAAGACTATTTCAGATCATTGCATCGTTGTTAGAAAATTTTCTAATGACGACTTTATTATCCTCTTGTTATATTTTGATGATATGCTTATTGTAGGGAAAATATTTCTAACTTTAATAGGTTAAAGAAGCAGTTTAGGGAGTCATTTTCCATGAAAGACATGGCAGCAGCTAAAATGATTCTTGACATTAGAATTATGCGTGACAGAAAGGAGAAAAAACTTTAGATGTTACAAGAACATTATACCGAAAGTGTGACGCAAAGATTCCAAATGGAAAGTTCTAAGCGATAATCACTTCTCTTGCTACTCATTTCAAGTTGAGTTCTAATCAAAGTCCTTCAATTGAAGGTAAAGCGTTTGATACGAAATGTGTTCCTTGTACGTCTAATGTGGGTAGTTTGATGTATGCAATAGCGTGTGTTGAAGGTGTGAAAAGCACGAGAAGGGGGTTTGAATTGGTTTTTAAGCCTTAAAAGATTTTTCGTTGAAAAACTACTTCACTTTTGATAATAAGATAGAGAAAGTAGGAAAGAAGATGAGACACACGATGTTTATACTAGTTCACTTGATAACCTCAAGCTACTCTAGTCCACCCTTCCAGGTGATTTTGCCTCTCTCAAGCGAGGTCTTACTCCAATAATAAAACTAACTACAAATTACACAAGCAACTGCAAGTTACTAACTTTTACAATCTCTAAGACACGCTAATTTTAGACTTCACAAGGATACAGACCAACTGATCCCTTAAGGAAAAATCAAAAAACTGTTTGAACAGAGTTTGTTTATAATGAAGGTGTTTTTACACAAGCAAATATGTAAGCGTATATTTAAGAATATTGACTTAGAAATATATAAAAGATATTAACAATATACATAACTTTTGATTGAGCGTATAAGCATGAAAGAGTAGTGAATTAGAATCGTTCTTCTCTAAGTCTTGAAGCCCTTTATAGCCAAATAAAATATAATAACCGTTGGAGGGTATTTTTGGAAATTCTAGAAAGTTGGCGACTTGAAACAATCATGTGGGGACAAGATCGTATGCGATGTCCGTCCTTCATGATGGAATAAGATAATTTTTGTACCATGTCTTTGTTGTACCACGTAAATATTATCTTCTTTTCTTCAAATGTCAGAGGCTTATGAGCATGCGTTGAAGGAAGGAGAATAACACTTGGTTCTTTAGAACTTCAAGTCTTCAGAATCTTAAGAACTTCCTCTTTAGAATCTTCAACACTTGGTCTTCAAAACCTTGTTGAAACTAGGACCACAAGAACCTCAAGTCTTGAGAATCTTCATAACCGTCTTTAGAAGATTTATCACTTGGTATTGAGAACCTCATTCTTCAAAAACATAAGTCTTCAACATCGGACTTTAGTTAGAACTTCTATCTTCAGATTTTCAGAACTTGGTTTCTAAGACAGATACCAGAGTCACTACTTCAGAGTCTTTTGAAGTTTTTCTCGCTACTATTCATTAGAACTTGCGTAGCTTAGAAGCAGAACATACTCTCTTCTAATGTTTTGGCAATGCCTTTTAATTAGAAGCAGAACCTGTTTGTTAACTCAAATAATAACAAACATTAGGGTATCAAAATTGTTCATACAAACATACTTTTTGTTATCATCAAAACTCAGAGAAACAATTCCAAAACCAAATCTTGTTCTAATATGTGCAAGAACATATATAGCATGAGTTGTTGCTACATTCAGTCGATTTTTGTCAAATCCAGGTAGAGAGCATTGGAATGGTGTAAAATGAATTTTAATATATACTCTCGGTACTACTCTTATGAAGCTTTGCTTTGGAGGAGATAAGCATACTCAGTAGTCTTGTCTTGTGATGTGGATGGAGAAATTTATTCTAGAAAGTCCACTTCAGGCTACATGATTAAATTTTTTGGGGGTGTTGTGGCTTTGCAGTCCATATTACATAAGCGTGTAGCATTGTCTACTACAGAGGCTGAGTTCATTGTCATTATCGAAGCAATCAAAGAGTTACTATGGTTGAAGAAAGTTTTGCAGGAGCTTGGTTTTCTTCAAGACATATTGTGTTATTTGTTGATATTCAAAGCGATATTCATCTTGGTAAGAACCTAACCTTTCATAATAGGTCCAAACACATTGATGTAAGATATCATTGGATACATATTGTTTTTTATGCTAAGTTGTTGGAGTTAGCTAAACTTCATACTGATAATAATGGTTCTAATATGATGACTAAAATGTTATCGAGGAAAATTTGAAGCTTGTTGTGATATCGTCGGTTTGGTGATTTCCTCCATATAGTTATAAGTGGTAGATTTATTGGGCTTGGGCTCAAATCCTATGTGGAGAAAGACTAAAATATGAATAGCCCATTTGTCTCACTTATTTAAGAGGAGGTTGTCAATTTAGATTTGAGGAGATAGAGACAAAATAAGAATTTAAAAGAGAAAGGAGAGAAACTCATTCTCATTTTTTAACCAGTCTCACTAAATTGACGATCCTGGTTTGTTCACCGTCGAATCGAGTTGAAATTTAGAGGCGTCATACCCTAAAATTTTCCTATCATTATTTCATGTCCATATCTTTCTAAAAATTAATTATCAAATCATCCACGTGTAGCATAATATTTTGATTCAGAGGATTCATGAATTGTATTTCAATTGTGGCTCAAGGCATGGTTATGTTTGATTTTATCAGAGGATTAAATTTCATGTGATTGAGTTATGTTTATTTACAAGGTTTTGTTTTAACCAAAGTGCCTCAATGATCATATATTAAGGTTCATTTGACTTTTTTGTTTATCACTCCATGGTTGATTCATTTGGTTACTTGTATTACGAGTCTTGATTTAGGTTTTTTTAGCAAGAGTAAAGTTAATACATGGTGTTATTTTGGAAGCATTTCAAATTGAAAGCTATTTGTTAGAATTTTGAATTTCGACTAAGGTCTTTCTTAAGTCTTTCTCTGGGGGCTTACTTGTGGATCATTCAAATTAAAGAGCATAGTTAGGGAAGATTTGAGATATCAAGGGTGAAGCAATTAAAGGAAGTTTTGGATGTTTCATCTTAAACAAATTTGAAGAAAGCATCATTACGCGTATCTCATATATAGTCATGGTTCTGGATCATTTGGATAGACCAAAGTGTATTTGTTACCACTTGCTTTACTTATAAGTGTTTGGTTCGGAATATTGAGCCTTGTCCTTTCTTTGGCTGCTTTAATTACTATTGGAACGAACGTGTTTTAAATAAGAGATACAAATGGCATGGGGTTTCCATTTTAGATGTGGTTGAATTTACCATGTACCTTGTTATAGAAAAACTTTAAGGAAATAAACTAATCTTTTGGAACCAAGTCATTTGAATCTCATTTTAAAAGCAGTACAATTGTCTTTTTGGATCAAGATTACAATGGATCAAATTACAAATGCCATTTTAATTATTATGCAACAAAAGTTACAAGTTGTTTAGATCCTAAGAAATCTATAAGCCTAATGGATTATAAGCTAATAGAAGTTCTTCAAAGAGCGATTACCGCCTCGGTGGATTTGATATTGTCTTTCTTTTTGTAATTCAGCCCCACACATGATGTTTCATAGTTTGCAAGGACAATTCTTAAGGTTTTTGTACGATTAGACTATAGTAGATATCACTTAGGACTATGGATACCCTATAGTTATCGGTTAACTCTTGATAAAATTAAAGTTTGATTTCATCATAATTTTCTAAGGACTTAAGATTTAGATGAATGTTCAAAGGTTTTCCCACTAAGGAATTAGGGAAAAATAACCTAAAGAGCGGTAATCAAAGGTTATGAACTTGTTGAAGAAATCAGGATTCAAGGTCATCACATGGAAAATCATAGACTTTACCCTAGTATGCTCTCATATTTGTCAAAACCACTTAGTCAATTTTCTGTTGTTTTTATTTATTGTTAATTTATAATTGCAAACTAAAACCCTAAATATAGTTTTGTTTAATTGAACCATTATTGGAACTCGATATTCACGTGCAATTCTTGTGATCAACATTCGAGAAATTTTCCTATTATTATTACATACGCAAAATAATACACTTGATATTTTTCGATCAGGGTTTTGGCACCAAAAAGTATATGATGCAAGATAAGCTAGAATAATTAAATGCAGTAGTGATATTGTATGCTATGTCCACATATTTTTGCTTTAATCCAAATTTTCAACATGTCAATAAGTGTAAAAGCAAACATTAGCAACTCATACAACCTACCTAGAACATGGAAGTAGAGAGATATTCTAAGGCTAAATTATGCATCAAAGTTCAAAAGGAACATCAATTTGCAAAGCCCATAATACACAAGTTTTCTTAAGTCCAAAACAAATTTAAAGTTACATGACTTAAAGAATAAGTTTCCTAACCTCTTGAATTTCTTAGTGCACTTTGATGTTGGTTTCCTGACTTAGTATCAAATTTCTAATGGAATAAGTGTAATAATGACTAACCATTGTTGATTACAACAATATTACGCATTTCAGTGGTAATATTACGATGAAATAGAGTAAAATCAGAATATATAAAACTTCGTGCCTCGACAGAGTATTGTTGGTGGTAGCTATGTGTTCAGAGTTCATTTACTTCATTGCAGACTCGACCCAAAGGTAAGGCAAGCAAGGCCTTCCTCTTAGACCTCGCTTTTGTGGGTTTTAAGCCTTCAAATAAATTTTAAAATTTTTCCCACTCTATAGTGTAAAGAACTACCTTATGTCTTAAAAATATATTTCTGGTGCGCGCATCTTTTTTAAGTTGAACTTATATAGAAATCAAAAATGTATTTTCAAAAGTTTCAAGAAATCAATTTCCAGAAGTTTCCGACAATATATTTTCAGTTCCTACATAACAATCATGCTAATTAAACTTCTCTAATCTATTCATTCAACTAAATAACCATTCTCTCATATTTTTATACAAAATTATAGTACCAATTTCAATGCAAAATCAAGATTTCAAGCCAAATCAATATAAAATTGAATATATCCATTTCTACACAAAATCATGATTTCAAACAAATTAACTAAGAAACTGAGTGGTATGAGGATCTTATTATGGCTTTCCTAATCATTTCTGTTAATATAAAAAAAACAACAAATTTTCATTTTTTTTAATAATATATAAGAGTTTATTATCATTAACAATAATATATATATATATATATATATATATATATATATATATATATATATATATAAGTTGCAAATACTTTATTAGCATGTTATTATGTTATTATTTATTAGAAGTCAGAAATACTTTTTTGAGAATTTGTGGAAATGTATTTTCGGTATAAACGTTATCGTAAAATAAGACGAATCTAAAAAAACAAATGAATTATGTGTGTGGATGCGCACCAAAAATATATTTTTGATTTTTAGGAGTATTTTTAGAATTTTGCGTGATGCGCTAGAAAAGTATAGGATAGAAAAAAAAAATTAAATTATTATTTTCTTTAATTAAGTATCAAGATAATATTATATTAGTTAATAATTTTTAAAATATGTTACTTTTATTAATTAAAATATATTATCTTAGAGGATTTTTTTCCATCATATGTTTTTTTAGCGTACCACGTGTTTAATGTAGAAAACAGTAAACAACCGCTAGTCCTCCCAAAACCCTAAAAACTAAGGATTATTCGCAAGATCGACCAGTTGATCTTAAGACATGTGCTAAGATTTTTAAGGAAGCCTGTGAGTCCTTATTCTTGCAACGGTAGAAGAAATCCAGCAAATCCTCATTCGGCCTTGGGTATACGTCAGTTAACTTGACGTCTGGACTTTCTCCAATACCCTCTTCGACCATGTCATCATCTGGAAATTTAGTGATTTCCACCATGTTGATTTCGACAGATTCAGCAAACAAAGCCTTCTCTTGTATAAGAGGATCAATGCCTGACCTTTTCTAGTCGTAGACGCTCAAGATGTCGAACTCTATTAGCTAAATGTGACATGATCTTAACAAAGGTCGGGTCTATTTTCTTACTAATGGAATAATCTAAACCTCCAACATCCATTTAAACAAGCTCATGTTATGGAACTTGAGTAAAGCATCTTGCTTTCAGTGATCTAAACTTATTCAGGTAGTCATCTATAGTTTCAGCAAACCTTCTTTTAATGTTTGACAATTCGAAAAAACTGATTTTCGAATGCCCTTCATAAAATTGTTCATGGAAAAGTTTTTCCAACTTAGTCCACGAGTCAATTGAATTTGGAGAAAAAGTGGTAAACCACGTGAAGGCTGCCTTAGTTAGGGACGAGGGAGAATGTTTTACCCTTAAGCTTTCATTATTTGCCATATCGCCAGATTCAGTCAAATACCTAGCAATATGTTCGACTGTCAATTCCCCAAACTCTCCCCCAAATTTGGTATACTTAAGAATTTTCCAGCCTCTAGGGTTTTCAGTCTGTAAAATATATTCAGACAAAGGGGAAGAATACGTTGGCCTCTATATTGTGGTATTCATACCATTCCTAGCCATAATTCTCTTGACAATAGTGGTTATATTATTCTCTACAGCTAAATCCTCTTGTCGAATTTGATCAAGAACTTGATCAGCCTCTTGTTGTCAATTAACTAATATTCTAGGTGGTTCGACAACAACATTCCTATGAGGCCCTACAACTTGTCCCTGATGGACAGTTTCATCCTCTATTGCCTCCATGTCT
Source organism: Vicia sativa (assembly GCA_021764765.1). Lineage (NCBI taxonomy): Eukaryota > Viridiplantae > Streptophyta > Magnoliopsida > Fabales > Fabaceae > Vicia > Vicia sativa. Next base: position 207,083,832 of record CM038793.1, read on the forward strand.
ACTTGACCAAGGGCAGCTAGTCGAACAAGTGGCGTCTGTCGAACAGGCGCTGGGGGAGCACCCAAAAAGTTACACAAACGTGTTAATTGGGCGATCACCTATCGATTTGTTTCAGCGGACTGCCTATTAGTCTCAGCGGACTCTTGCACTATGGGATTAAATAGATTACCCATTTGATTAGTTAACATATTAACCAAATCATGGTTACTATTATCCATTTGTTGCCTTAATACCGCTACTGAAGTGTTAGTAAGAGGTGGTACTATTGGTCGAGAAGGCATTCCTCTATTTTGGTTGCCTTTATTTCCTCCAGGTGCAGACCCTTGTAAAGGATAATTCAAATTTTGAACATTATCTGACACTACTGTTGCATTCGTGTCGAATGATATCCTGGCATCATGGAATACAACATTCCATAAACAGGATTTGCAGTGCCAAAACGAGGCACGTGAGAGATTCAGTCGTAGTCATCGTAGGCCCTTGGCTCACCAGCAGAACCTGAGGAATGGGCGGAGACTACATTCGACAATGGGAAATTGTATTATTTATAGGAGGCAAAGGTGGGACTGAAAAATCACTGGATCCATAGTACCTAAAGTGCGACAAAACTTCATCTACATTTGGAATATGATTAGACATCCTAGGTGTATGTCTCCTAGTTGGTGGTTTATTATACTCTTTGGTTAAACTACCACTCCTAAGTCTCATACACTTATGACATCTAATAACAAACACTTAGCACTTGTCCCACTAGGCGTGCCAATTTGTTTACTGTGGAAAATGGTAAATAATTGTTGGTCCTCCCAAAGCCCTAAAAACTAAGGGTTACTCGCAAGATCGACCAGTTGATCTTAAGACATGTGCTAAGATTTTTGATATTATACTAGTTATGTCGAAACCCTTATCAAAGAAATGGTTTTCTATAAGATAAGGGAACAAGTATAACGATTTTCCACACCAAGATTCGACCGACTGAATGGTAAATCATGATCGACAACAGGTTTTTTATACGAAGTGAAACTCAATAAACTAACTAAATGGTGACTCGTGACCAAAAGAGAGTATTGAACTCTTTACACAAAGCAGAACATAACGTAAAGAGTTTGCTCCAAGGTAAATAAAAAGCAAGTAAATTATTCAAAAGGAAAAATTGAGAGATAAAAGATTTGCTTTGAAATAAAAGTGGTGATTCACGTACATCAAGCACTTCTTCACTCTTTGTTTCCTAACGCCCGAAATGACAGAGTCTTGGCAAGTGATTTGAGTATACAAGTGAACACACCGAAAATTACACTAAATCTACTTATTTATAGTATTTACAATGTAACTGCCTAGATGAAATCTACGGACAATATTAAATCTTGAGGTAACTGCTCCACAAGATGTCGCCACCTATTTGGCGCTCAATCAGCACACGAACCACTGGTAACTACTTGTGACTTTGAATTTTGAATCTTCCCGCTTCTTGTTTCTGAAAGTAAATCGCTTATGGCTTTCTTCGGCACATTTCCTTTGGCACAATTAAAACAACAAAATTCTTCTAAGTCCAGAATCTTCTTTGGTCGACAAAACCAACTTCGGCTATTTTCTTGTTCTTCATACTCTGGTCGACTAGACCAATTTCTACAGATCTTAACCTTGGTTTTTTTTACATCCTTCTGGTCGACACAACTCAACTTCGACGATTTGGCTTAATATTCCCCTTGGTCACTAAATTCTCTAGTTTGATAAAGCCAAATTTTCAAACACCTTGGATTCAATCTCCTACAAATCCTTATCTCAGGAGATTGCCTTTAACTTATGAAAACACCTTCATTTATTACATGTGCTTGAATATCTTAAAATTTTTCAAGGTAATACACCACACGAAATTCCAAAAATATCCCTAAAAAAAAATATTTCCGATGCACACCCATACACACATAATTCATTTGTTTTTTTTTTTGAAATTCTCTCGATTTTACGACAAAAATTATTTTGAAAGTTCTCGAAAATGTATTTCCGATTTTTAATAAACAATAATATAATAACATGCTAATAAAAAACTTGTTAAATTGATGAAAAATGTTGTTTTTGGTATTAATGAAAATTTCAGGAAAGCCACGATAGGATCCTCATACCACTCAATTTCTTATTTAATTTGCTTGAAATCATGATTTTGTTTAGAAATTGGTATATTCGATTTCATATTGATTTGGCTTGAAATCTTGATTTTCATAGAAATTGGTATTATAATTCAGTATAGAAATATGAGAGAATGGTTGTTTAGTTTGAATCAACATATTAGAAATTTAATAAACATGCTGTTATATTATTGTTTATTAAAAATTAGAAATATATTTTTCGAATTTTCAAAAATATATTTTAGATTTCTACGTAAATTCAACTCAAAAAATGTGTAGACCAGAAATATATTTCTGATTTTTAAGGGAATTTTAAAAAACACATAGGATATTTATTTACATTATAGGATGGAAAAATATATCCTCTTTAAATTTTCCGTAGGCCTAAAAATTTGTTGGGCCGACCTTGCTTCATCGCAGTCTAGGATTTCTACTACAATATGATCTCCATTTATCATTTGAAGATTCACTGCCACATGGAAAAGATAAACTTGTAGTGGATTTACATTGAAAGTTGTTACAAATTCGTCCTACATTCAAAGTTGTTACGATAAGGGTCGCATTGATGATAGATAATTGAGGTGATGTGGAATCAAAAGGTTAATCGGTGACTGTAATTGAGATGATGTGGAATCAAAAAGTTAATTGGTGACTTTTGGCACAGTTTTTGAGGCAACCACCTCCATTATTCGATGATTTTGGCACAGACATGTGATTAGATCTAGGATGATCCCTTCATTGAATTCTCACAAGAATTATTAGTCAATTCCCACATACGGCTTCATTGTTATGTTCTGAAAATATAATTGACTGTAAACTGACAGTATTGATTTCTAATATGGCAGTACATAAGTGGATCTACAAGGTTAACATTTAAATGACAAGGTCTGTTTAATATTTCAAATAAATGTAGTGAAAAGTTTGTATTAAAAAATCTACCTTATATTTTGCATCATGTGACTTTATACTGTGGATAAATTGAAGTAGGCTAAAATTAATTTGGAGTCCTAACTCTTGAGTGGGGACCATATTTTGTGTTTTTCTTTAATTTTTTTTTCCAAATTTCTATCAGTTAAGGGGAGTTCAAAACCCCACGAGTTTTTTATTATTACTTATTTTTTAGTTAAATATATAACACTCTTATACAATGTTAATGATAATCGCTTTAAACTTTGATAAAAGATTTATTTTTAAAATTTGTCTGTAATATCCCAATTCTGTCAATTAAACCACTGAACATACTAGTATAGATTCTATTTTTTGTCCTTGTGGTAATGCACGTAGCATTTATTTTTATTTACAGCAAAGTTTTGGACATCATCTTTGCTCCATCAAATATCAAAGTCATAACCACCATCACTCCATCTTTGCCTCCCTTAATTCATTGCAGAAAAACGCAACAACCAACACTATGCTATTTGACGTGTAACAACATGCAAGGTATTCACAAGAAAACAGTGATACGAAAGAGAGGTTGGTTTGAAATGGTTATAAAGATATGCTTGTCCCTATCTATTTAGCATCCAGGTATTTATCACATGGCTTAATGTGGCCGTTCATTGCAGGATGGATCTAATCAATAAGAGTCTGCATGATTTAGTTTTTAAAAACTGTTTTTTAATTTTTAAAATTGAAAAACAAAAATTTATATGAAAGATTTGTTTTAAAAAACACTTTTGCAAAACTATTTTTAATTTTCAGTTTTTAAAACTAAAAAACCAAAACATTATAACTACATTTTACTTTTTGAAATAGTTTTTAGTTTTAAAAAACTGAAAAATCAAAAATCAAAATACAATTTAGTTATTTCAATTTTTTGCTTTTAAAAACTAAAAAATGAATAAGAATATTTAAAAACACATTTACAAAATATTGCATTCAAACAAATTTTTAATTTTTAATTTTTAAAAATTTAAATAGAATTTTTAATTTTTAAAAATTTAAATAGAATTTTTAAAAAGCCTTTTAAACATGTTCCTCAATTTCTGAAATCAATAAAAAAACAGAAAAAGTGTCAATTTTCATTAATGGCCCACTTATAGAAAGTTTTTGTGTAATTCATTATATCATATACTAGATTGGTATATTGTTCTCTACTTCCATTTTACATATTCAATCAATTTTATTGTACTTTTCTTTTCCGCAATCAATTTATATACACATAAAATAAAATATATTAAAACAATATAATATATGATATATTATAAATTAGCTTTAATTATCTACAATTATAAGACTTACATTTTTTAATTTTTGTTATAATATTGAAAATTATTTATTTTATAATATTATAATAGATTTATTTTAGAGTTAAATATGTTCTTTCTAAATATTTTCATCTAAATAATTCGTCTCTGATGTTAAATGATATTAATGGAGAATGACGAGACATAACAACAATAAGTGGATTAAAACTATTATTATTTTTATGAAAATTTAAAAATACCATAGATGGAGGGGATAAAAAGCAAATTTTCTCTAAACAAACCCAAAAATATAAACCACACCCAAAAAATTGAGTCGCAATAAAATCCAAGCTGGGAAGTGGTTACATAGCATCTGTTACCAAATCCAATAAATTGAGTCGCAATGTATCCGACGCCGAATTGAATTCAGGAAAAACCGGTGACTCTTGGGTGATTTCAATTTCAATATCTTGGTGTTCTCCAAATTCTAGTTCAAATGCATGGAGCAATCCGAATTTGATGGAGCCCCTTCTCAATCATTCTAGGACAACTAAAGTTAGGGGGCAAGGTGGAGAATTTTTCCAGCTATTATTAGGTATTTTAATCAAAATATCTTTACGAAAATATTAGATATTTAGTGATTTTCGATAAATATCAGAAATTTTATGAGAATTATCAGAATTTCTGTAAAATTTACCTTTTTACCGTGTTAGATGTTTTATACTGAAAATTCCAAAACTCCGATACTAAAAAAATAGTAGATATTTAAAAATTTTGATATAGTTTTAGTACAGAAAATAACTGGGAATTTTAAATTTTCGGTGTTTTTTATATATCAGAAATTTCAAATTTGTGGTAATATTGAGACTTAATTTCCGATATGCTTTTATGTCGGAAATTTGAGATATTTCCGGTACGTATAAATTTTTTTAAAAAATATATCAGATTTTTTAAATTTCTAGTAAATTGCACCGTAAAATTGAAAATATTCGTTAAATAGATACCGAAAATTTTGTAAAATACAAAAAAAATTTGATATACGTTTAAAAGAAATATCAAAAATTTGGTTTGAAATACTGATAATCTACTCTCTTTTTTCACAATTTTCTTAACGGTGATTTTTTTTAAAAAAAAATAAAATTTTGTATAAATAAATAAAGGGGTATTTTTGAAATATCAAAAATAAAGTGTCATAAATATTATAAAAGAGGTGGCAGGAAAAAATTTCGACGAGGTGACATCGAGCGCTGAAACTTTGAAATTGTTTGACCCCCCAATGGTTCTCATCATGAATACAAAATATGAGCAGGGTGAAAACAACAAGGTACAATATATTTTCTTGTCTCTAATTTAATGAAATGTGCATATAGTTTTAGTCTTTTGTTATTTTCTTTACCTTTTTCTTTTGTGGTTTAAACTCGCTGAACTGGATTTTAGTGGAATGGAATGGAAACCAAGAACTTCATGATTTTTAGAAGAACTAAAAATAAAATTACTATATTTACATGGAATAAAAACATATTTAACGCTTTAATTTATATGTGAATTTAAAATAAATATTTTTTATATTGTTAATCAGTCTAAGTGTTGCATTACTAAAATTATTTAATTATATAATATACATTTTTCTTTACCCCTATTCTATAAATAAAAATTATTCGTAAACAATTAAATTGTCTTAAAAGTATTTTTTTATTATTTAGAATTTAATATAATAAAATTAAAATTAAATTATAAAAAAATTATTATCCTTATTTTAAAACACTTTTATGACAATTAGATAACTAACTAGATTTTCTCATATTCTCACTCCTAAAACACTTTTGAAGAAAGTGATTATCAAGCAACTTTTTTTCTAACTTTCCTTTTTAAAGACCTTTTTTTAAAGATAAATTCTTGGTTATGCTCTCTAGGTTTAGGGTAATTTATCTTCTTATAATTTTAAAATTAATTTTATATTGAATTTTTATTAGTATAAATCATTAGAATAAATTATCCCTAATTTTATAAGGGGTAGTATAGGCCTTACCTTTTTTAAAACAAATTCTAGAAACTAAAAATTAAAAGTCTTTCAAACATGACAAAAACAAATTTACAAAGCAAATTTTAGAAACTAAAAATTAAAACTCTTAAATGACCTTATACGGCAGATTTAGGAGTAAGGCAGATAGTTGGATTTCTACAACACTAGAAAGTTGAAACCTTGAAGAAATCATCTCCAACCAGCTATAAAGTTTTTCTTATAGTGGTACGTGGCCGAGAAGTATTAAATTTCAGAATTTCTTCATCTATTTAATGAGTTTTTCTCAAACTCCTGAAAAATCAAAAATACCTTTTGCAAGTTAACCTGCGAATTCACTTTGTTGGGTGGGGTGAATTTGTAAGTTAACCTGCGAAGTAACATTTTTGGGTGAATTCGCATGTTAACTTGCGAATTCGTCTCATTTTTTTAAAATTGTGAATTATTTCGTAAGTTAACATGCGAAATGTTTCCTGTGTTGTTTTTTAAAAATAATCAAGCACAATTCACAAGTTAACTTACGAATTCACCTGATTTAGTGCATTTCGCAAGTTAACCTGCGAATTTTACAGAAACAGAACCAAAACTCAATTTTAGTTGAAAATGAATTTTGTTTTGTGGTGTTTTTGACAATAAAAAAGTAATACATATAGATAAAATAGAATATATATAAAACATATAGATCATAAACCATGTATATAATAATATGTTATAAATAATAAAGAGAAAAATATTAGAAATATTATTTACATAAATTGTTCGAACAAAATGCGATCATACAAAATCAAATAAAAAACATAAAGGCTGGGTATGCCTAATCCCGACCCCGCCTCTCCTCTTGGTAACGACACACTCGACCTCGTGATCATCCTCTCCACCGACAACCGCACGGTCATCCCCATTGATAATCCGTTATCCAACACCTCTGTCCAATCTTGCGGATACTCGGCGGATGGGCGTGATCGATGACATGATCATCCTCGGCCTTTCGTTTTCCAAGAGCTCCTCATGTGCTAGCCGCAGTGGGCGTCCCTCATCCTCCGATGTCATGTAAGGGTGCGACACCAAATAGAACCATGTCGTGTACCCCTCCACAGAGTGCCACATACGGGATGCCCGCATCAACCGAAACTCTTCTAGCACGACATGGTTCTCCCAATCCTAGAAGATATCGTCTAGATCCCTCCATGTGATGGTGTCAGGAGCAGATTGGAAATGAGATCGGAGTATGCTCTGCACATAGCCAAATTGGAACATACACCGGTCGGGAAGATACCGGACCATCATGTTAGCCCCACAGGCTAGCCATCCGGAGTATAATGAAATGGTATCGAAGGGGACAACCTCCCGGTAGTCCTCAAATGGGGTTCATATGATGTCGTTGTGCAAGGTGTGATCAAGGAACACCTGGTAAGTAGCCACATTATCGTTGCCCCTGTTGAGAATAAACCTGGCAGCCTTGGACATGAAGTCCGCATAGTCGGGATCCACGGAGCAACCATGGATGCGGTGGAAGTACGATAAAATACAGCTCTGCATAAAAAAAAATAATGTTAACATAATTAAAATCAATTAAAATTAATTAAAACTACTTAAAATTAATTAAAACAAATTAAAATTAATCGTTAAAATAAAAACGCATCGTGGGAGTGTGCACGAGCCGGTAAGCGCCCTAGCCCTCCATCTGGAAGCTTCATTCAGTTTCTGGTAGAGGTAGGTAAGAACAACGACACCCCAGTTCCAGTCCTGAACTGTAGAAAGGTCCGTAAAGTATCTCAGGTAGGTCACGTTGGTGTAGCGACCACTCGTGTCCACAAAGACAAACGCGCCTACCAAGTACATCAAAAAACATTGGATGACATAGCCCCGGTGATACTGAACAAAATATCCTCCATAACAGGCTGCCCAGCTGCCTGTGCATCTCTTTTTGCACAAGCTGCTTGACGGAGATGCTCCTCATATAACTCCTTCAGATAGGAGAATGTCACGTGCGCCCTATTTGTGGAGTCGCAGTCCTGAGCAGCCTTGTACGAATCAGCTCCCAGGTGCTCAACCATCCACTCAACCGCCTCAGCTCTGGTTATCTTAGAATGGTTGAGCAACCTACCTCTGATGGGTAGTTGGAGCAAGCATGCAACATCGTTGAGAGTGATCGTCAACTCCCCAACTGGAAAGTGGAAAGATGACGTCTCCATGTGCCATCTCTCAACAAAAGCACCCTGCATGTCGGTGATAATGGTCCAGTAACCAGTACTGTATAGTTCGACAAGACTGGATGATGATAGTAGTCTGGAACCACTGAGTCTTTGGAGTATACAGCTCAAAGATCTTGCGGGAGTGGTTAGAATGTTTCAACGCCTTTCTTTCCTGAAACATAAGAATCAAATGAAAATAAATAAATAATTTGAACGGCCAATATACGAAAATAAATAAATAATACAAAATAAAATGAAAATAAAATAAATAATATAAAATAATACGAAAATAAAATAAATAATACGAAATAAAAATCATAATACTTCTCCGCCCCAGACATAGCGGGCAACATGGTCCCCATAATAAATCAGGAGGGATATGTCATATGGCCCTTGAAATTCTTGGCAGCAGATACGTGATGTCATAGAGAATGTTATGACAGCGTATCTGACAAACTGTTTAACAATTCACACAGTAATTTAAAACAGTAAAGAACACAATCAATTGTTTACCCAGTTCAGTGTGTAACTACACCTACATCTGGGGGCTACCAAGCCAGGGAGGAAATCCACTATAAGCAGTATTAATTCATGAATAAACCAACCAGTTTATCTCCTTCACTTAAGACCTACCCAATGCAACTTCAATCTAAGTCCTACTTAGACCTGAGTTCCTACTCACTCCCCCTCAATCACAACAGTGATATCAACCTATTGATTAATTGAATTGTGAAGACACTCTTCAATAAACATACTTGATTTTGCTTCAAAGCTTTAATCAAGAGACACAACACTCGTGCTTCAAATCTTTGAGTGATAAACAACCCTTACAATCAAATCCTAGTCCAAGGCACTTATCAATTGATAATTGCTTGGCTCACAAGAATAACTAGAATACACAAATTAACAGTCTGCTTAATCTTGTACCTTTGTAAAAGCGCATCAACAACATCGGGGTTTTCTAACTAATATAGAAGCGATAAAGACTTTAATTTGGGCTTCCATAATTATAGCTAGGGTTAACTTGATTTAACCTAAAGACTTGGTCTTTTTAACAAACCAATTTAGGGTTAAACAAGGTTAACCTCAGAGCCACGTGAGCATGTGATCCAATAACATAATCCATAATAAAACAGCTCAGCAGAATCCTGAAAAGTCTCAGGAAAAGTAAATATGCATAACAGCAAATGTTGCACAGAATGTCACAACATTGGTCATGACATCAATCATTCTTCTTGCAGATTTCCAGCAAAATAGTTAATACCCAGTCTGAGTTGTACCTGTATAATTCTTCTTCTGCAGAATTTATCTTCAACTCTGAATGTCATGACATCAGTCAAGACATTGACATAAACCAGTTTTACCAAAAATTAAGGCCAACATAAAAACACTTACAAACTCCCCCTTTGACAAATTTTTGGCTAAAACAAACTAAGCATTCAGAGAGCCAATGCAACAGAAATAAAATAACCAGTCTAAGCTAACTAAGCTAAATAACCAAAGATAAATTCAACCCATGATTCCCATAATTTCATCTCCCCCTTTTTAGCCACAAAGGGGCCAAAGGTGCCATTACAGAATCCCAAAATTCATGATATTAAGTAGCAGAAGTATTAATTATACAACCAAGTGATGAAGTACAAAAATCCAGAACAAGCAGAAGTAAAATCAACAGAACAATAAACAAAAGTAGCAGCAGCAACAGGTAATCAACATTCAAGCACTTTCTTCTCCTGAAGAAGCACTGTGGTAAGTAGCTTCCTCTGAACTGCTTTCAGCACCAGCCTCTTGCTCCTCTTCAGCATCCTCATGCATGTCCTTTGCAGCATCCTCATCTAGCCTTTCATCCTCAACCTCAGTGTCTTCTTTCTCCTGCTCCAAGGTAGAGATCAGCTCCTCAAGAGTTTGCTTCCTTGCTTCAAGCTCCCTGCAAGTCTCTTTCAGCACAGCAATGACATCATCCTTCTGAGAGTTAGCTTTGACATTTGATGTCTTAGTAGATGTCATGACAATGTCAGGGACATGTTTCCCCTGAAACAACTTGTAGTGGAAACCAAGAGCAGGAGCTCTTTTACAAACATAATCTTTATCTACCAGGATGTCAGGATATTAGTCAGTGATAATACCACACAGGAGGGAGGGAAAGGCTATGGGACCTTTGATGGCATAGCATGCATGTTCGCTCAAAATATATGTGCCATAATCAAACTTTGTCTTGGTGCCAACAACATAGATAAATTTTCCTAGACCAATGGAGATGGTGGACTTGTGGTTTGTGTAACACCCCTTCTAATTTACCCGTGATTTATATAATTTATCAGAGTTTTAAACATATAACAAGAGGTGTCACAATTTAATTAATTCAAATAACCAAAATAGTTATCATGCCTTTATTGAAGAACTTATCGAATAAAACAGAAACACAGATTATATTTAAACAGCTGAAATATAACATAAAAATCCGGAATACTTCAATCAATAATTTTTTTCAAGACATAAACCAAAACATAACGAAACAGCCAGTTTAAATCCATAAAATTCCAATCAAACGTTCCCCAGTGTTACAACTACCAGAGCATGACACTGACACGCGGACTAACTAAGTAGCACAACTCTAAGAACTGTCCTCACCCCTTCTCGAGCAGCTATACTCCTCAATATGAAATCATCAAAGTAAGGGTGAGATTTCATCAAGATTAAAATGCATTATACATTTCTCAAAACAATAAAATAACCGATTCATTATTCACCCTTATTAACAATATTAGCATACGATTCATGAATACAAACACACATATCATTATACAAACAACAACAATCAATGCAATTATAACACTGGAAACCATCCTAACATGTTATAATTACATATGCAATGCAGACTCAAAATGCATGTGGTACCAATCGTGAACCAAGTCCACACCTGTTCCTTACACCTCGGAAAACAGCGTCAATTCAATGATTCGCCCATACACCACTGAGTCAAGAATCTAGCCTCACTACCTCTATCCATTAGGTAAGTTTATTGGCCCTGCAAGTTCAATTCTGCACAATGAGAATGAACCATCAACAAAATGCTTATGCATGCACATCAAAAGCATGCAACCTTAAATCAACGGAATATGATCATTACATAATTCCACACAATGCCAACACCAATATATATGCCGTTAATCACAACACATAGAATTAACATACAGCACATATACGCAACGAATATTTCACGAATCACAACGAATTCTTATTACGGGAACCATATTAATTCCTCAAGATCTCAATTTCTGGTCTTGAAAATGTTATTAGAAGATGGTACTCGTTCTAAGCTTTCCAACGATATCAACTACACCTAAATTGGAGTTACGGTTAAAAAGATATGAGCTTTTCGGAAAAATCATGTTCAATGACACAATATGCATCGACCTCAAATTGTTATGCGTCGATGCATAACATAAAATTTCCTGCATTTTTAAAATTTGTTTCAGTATGTGTCGACACATACGCATCTTGCATCGATGCATAACCCTGTTTTTGGCCTATGTATCGATGCATACGCATCTTGCATCGATGCATAACTTCCCAATTTCCCTTATGGATCGATGCATGGCTCTATGTCGATGCATAGCTTTTCAAAGCTTCTGGTTTTTTAAAATTTTACTGCATGCATCGATTCATAAAGACTTGTGTCGACTTATATTGTAGTTTTTCATCAAAAAAACTCAGTTTTCTCCACTATTACGAATCTTCATTAATTCCAATCATCACCCAACAATATACTATCACCAAAACAGAATTAATTCATAAAAATTCACATACTTTTGATTATAGGAACGTATTTTCCAATTAACCTAGAATCATTCCACATCAATCTAATCGTTCTTGCCAATCTCAATTATGGTTTTTCGTCGAATTTTAACATTAGGGCATATTCAATCATCTGAATTCGAGATTCCTAACGGATTGATTTATTCTATCGATCATCAAAACCTATAAGGCATAATAATCAGATTCAATCCCCCCTTACCTCGCGATGAATCTTCGAAGTTCCGACGAATTGGCTTTTTCTCCTCTTTCTCTTTTCTTCTCCAACTTTACGTACAATGCAAATCCTTATTTTCCTCCTCTCACTTTTTCCTTTTATTCCTTTATGTATTCCTTTTTATTTGCCAAATAATAGAAATAAATAAATTAGATTAATTAGGATTAAGTGAGCTTTTACTCCATACACCTTACAATTTAACTTTACACTTCCATTATTTAATTAAATAATTAAATCCATTAATCCAAAAATATTAATAATTAAACCTTTAATTAAATTAATAATTAAATTTCTAATTATTTAATAATTGAATTAATTTGGGGTGTCACAACTCTCCCCTACTAAAAAGAGTTTTCGTCCTCGTAAACATACCTTAGACGAAAGGTTCGGGATACGAGTCCTTCATCTGGATCTCCAGTTCCCAAGTTACATTTCCACCTGCTGGTCCTCCCCGAGCTACTTTCACCAATGCTATCTCTTTACCACGCAATTGCTTCACCTTTCGATCCTCAATTCTCACAGGTAATGCCTAAACAGTCAGATTATCTCGCACCTGTATATCATCTACCTGAATCTCATGAGACGGATCAGGAATATACTTCCTCAACTGAGATACATGAAAGACATCATGCAAATTCGCAAGCGACGGAGGTAAAGCAATCTGATAAGCAACTCTTTCAACCTTCTTAGTATCTGATACAGACCAATAAAGCGCGGAGTCAACTTCTTTGACTTCAAAGCTCGACCAATACCAGTCATCGGAGTAGCCCGCATAAACACATGATCTCCTTCACTAAACACAAGATCCTTCCTCCTCTTATCATGATAACTCTTCTGAAGACTCTGAGAAGCTCTCATCTTCTCCTGAATCATCTTGATCTTTTTTGAAGTCTGTTGGACAATCTCTGGTCCAATCACATCACTTTCTCCAAATTCGTACCAACACAACGGTGTCCGACACCTCCTACCATACAATGCCTCAAACAGAGCCATACCAATACTCGAATGAAAACTATTGTTGTAGGTAAACTCAATCAATGGTATATAACTATCCCAAGCTCCACCTTTCTCCAACACACAAGCTCTTAACAAATCTTCTAACGACTAAATCGTTCTCTCCGTCTGACCATCTGTATGGGGATGATAAGAGGAACTCAATCTCAACTTAGTACCTAATGCTTCTTGCAGTCCCGTCTAAAACTTAGACATAAACCTCGGATCTCTATCCGACACAATACTAGAAGGAATACCATGCAAACTTACAATCTTCTCAACATACAATTACCTTTCCATAGGATAATCCATTCCTATCGAATAAGGTGTGCGATTTCATCAACCGATCAACAATAACCCAAATAGAATCGAAATTCTTCGATATCCTTGGTAAACCGGATACAAAATCCATAGAAATGCCATCCCATTTCCATTCTGGAACAAACAACGGTTCCATCAATCCCGACGGTTTACGGTGTTCAATCTTTGACTTCTAACAAACCAAACAGCATAAACAAACTCAATAATTTCCTTTTTCATTCCGGCCATCAAAACAACTTTTCAAGTCATGATACATCTTAGTAGCACCGGATGAATACTTAATCCACTACGATGTCCTTCTTCCAAAATACTCCTCCGAAGTTCTGCAATATCTGGAACATAAACTCTGTCACCAAATCTCATAACACCATTCTCGTCAGTTCTGAATTCACCTCCTTGACCTTGATTGGTCAATGTCAACTTATCCACCAAACCAACATCAGATTTCTGCCCAGTTCGAATTTCCTCAAGAATACCACTAGTCAACTTCAACATACCCAATTTAACACTATCAGAAGTAGTATCGCATACCAAACTCAAGTCTCTGAACTGCTCAACCAATTCCAATTCACGAACCATCAACATAGACATATGTAAGGACTTCCTACTCAATGCATCTGCAACAACGTTTGCCTTACTGGGATGGTAATTTAAACCAAAATCATAATCCTTGAGAAATTCTAACCACCTTCTCTGCCTCATATTCAACTCTTTCTGATCGAAGAGATACTTCAAACTCTTATGATCACTGAACACCTCAAATCGAGAACCATACGATAATGCCTCCATAATTTCAAACAAATACTACTGCTGCCAATTCTAGATCATGAGTCGGATAATTCCTTTCATGAACTTTCAATTGTCTTGAAGCATAAGCCACAACCTGCTTATCTTGCATCAAAACACCACCAAATCCCATCAATGAAGCATCGCAGTACACAACAAAAGATTCTGCCGGATTCGGAAAAATCAGAATCGGAGCACTAATCAACCTCTTATTCGACTCTTGGAATCCTTTCTCACATTCAGAATCCCAAATAAACACCAGACCCTTTCTTGTTAACTTAGTCAACGACAAAGCTAAGTTTGAAAATCCTTTAATGAACTTTCTGTACTAACCTGCAAGACCAAGAAAACTACGGATTTCTGAAGCATTCTTCGGCGCTTCCCACTGAGATACCGCTTCTACCTTCGCAGGATCAACAACAATACCATTCTTGGAAATCACATGACCAAGAAAGCTTACTTCACTCAACCAGAATTCACACTTAGACAACTTCGCATACAACTTCTTCTCTTTCAACAGTTCCCAACACAATTCTAAGATGTTCTGCACGCTCTTCATCATTCTTCGAATAGATCAGAATATCATCAATAAACAGCACCACAAACTTATCAAGATACAGATGAAATATCCTATTCATATACTCCATGAAAACACCAGGTGCATTAGTAACTCCAAACGACATAACAGAATACTCATAATGTCCATACCTCATTCTAAATGCAGTTTTCTGAATATCTTCCATCTTCACACGAATCTAATGATATCTAGACCTCAGATCAATCTTACTAAATATACAAGCTCCAACTAACTGATCCATAAAATCATCAATCCTCGACAATGGATACCGATTCATGATTGTCACTTTGTTCAACTGCCTATAATCAACACATAGTCTCATTGTACCTTCCTTCTTCTTAACCAACAACACAGGAGCATCCCATGGCGAAACACTAGGACGAATAAACTTCTTCTCAAGTAATTCTTCCAACTTCTTCTTCAACTCAGATAATTCAGATGCCGACATGTGATAAGGCGCCATCGACAACTGGACTAGTTCGAGAATTAAATCTATAGTAAACTCCACTTCTCTTTCAGGTGGAAGCTCACTAACATCTTTCGGAAACACTTCTGGAAATTCATTCACCATTGGCAGTTCATCACTCTTAGCTTTTCCTTTCACCTCCGTCGAGGAATACAACATAAACACTATCACACCATCATTAACAACTGCGCTACTCTGATCATCCATCTTAATTCATTATCCTTATTAGAGTCTTCGTCAAGTCATATGGTTCACATGCTTCTACCAAACTTCATTCATATTCATCACTATATGCTCCATTTAGATAGCAAGACAATTGTATATCATCCAATACGATTTCGTCTACTATCAACAAGAGATTAAGGGTGATCAAGTCCTCAATTTGTCAATAGACATCCGATATTCATACTGGAGTATAAATCATCATTACCAACACTTCTTGTTCTCAGAATCATACTCACCTTTTTGCACTTCCAACTATGACTCACGATCCAAATGATTCCAATAACTCTAACCACTCTTGCACTGTCTTCTCAAGCAGTACCTCTTACCAATGACTCACAATCGGAACATATCCGGAAAGCATCTTTTCTCCCCCACTTAGTTTCACACTACCCCTGCAATAAGCAAACAGAAAAGCAACGAGTACCGACAATGTTGTATGTGACACCCCGATTTAATTTAAATATTTATTAAGTGAGGATTTAATTATTTAATTAAATGAAGTTCGAGTATTAATTTTAGTGGATTAATTGGGTCATTAAATGAGGAAATGTGTTGAGGTGTGCAGAGTAAACGGTGGGTGTAAGAGAGTAAATCACTCTACTAATTATTAAGTTTTAATTATTTTATTTTATTGGAATAATTAAAGGAACAATTAAAGGAATATAAAAGGGAAAAGAAAGAAAGAATAGGTTTTTGGAGCTGTTTTCACGTGAAATTGGAGAGAAGAGGAAAAGTGACACCAAGAGAATCGAAGAATCATCGCGAGGTGTAAGGGTGGTTTCGATCAATTAATATGTCTTATGGGTTTTGGGAATCATAGGGATAATTGGGTATGTTAGAGAATTTGAATTATGATGATTATGAGTTATAGGAAACAAACCCTGTTGTGTCGATGATTGGGATTAGAAATCATAAGTATGTCGGTGATTGATGAGAGTGAATAAATCATGTTGATTGATGTTAAAATGATGTTCCTAATGTGCCAAATCGTATTAGTAAGTTTGGGGAATGAGTAAGATTGGAAAATCTTGTCAAAAGTAGTAAAATTGTCATCACGGTCAAGGGCCGGTTCCTGGGGAGGAACCGAGTTCAGTGTTAAATTGCGGCCGGTAAAATAGACTCGGGAACCGGTTCCATATGCGGAACCGTTCCCCATTCAAAAATCAGGGCGTGTTATTTTTAACTTTCGGGAACCGGTTCGATCTGGTAGGAACCGGTTCCATGTTCATTTTCAATTTTCTAAAACTTCAAAATTCATATTTTCTAAACCGTAACTCCGATTCGAAAGTGCGTTTTGGCGTTATTTTCTAAATTTCGAATACTACCTTTTAAAAAAAATTATTTTTTGCTAAATTATTTTTAAAATGGTCGCTCCGACTTTTTGAAAGAATGAGTAATTCGGGATAATGTGAACTATTATGAATGGTATGAGTTACCTATGAGGTATTGATCACAGTGTTATATAATTGCTATTCATTTTGAGTTGAATGAGATACAACTGGTGAATTGACATGATGTGATTTGTATTAATATCATGATATGTGAAATGATGATGGCATGCTTTTATGATGCATGCATATACATTTATTGATTTGGTTCATTCCCATTGTCAGCGAACTGAGCCAATATACTTACCGAAGGTTGAGGTAGTGAGGCTGGATTCTTGACCCAATAGCTATGGGCGAATCATGAATTTACTGTCTATCCACATGTAAGCGGAGCGGTGTGTGTGAACTCGGTTCACGTTTTGGTACCATGCATAGAGTCGCATTGTATGGGATTGTAACATGCTAGGATGGATTCATTTCCATTGTTTGAATTATGTACATGTTCATTGTGTACATGTTGTGAATTGATTATGACTTGTGCTTGATTAACGGATTAATGTATCTTTTATTCAATCGTATTCTAAAGCGTATAATGCATGTTATATTGAATTGAGATCTCACCCTTACTCAACATTTTCAGATCCGAGTGATTAGCTGCTTGGAGTTGGTGAGGATAGCTCTAGTATTAGTCGTCGGTTAGTCGGCGTGTCGATGTCGTGCTCGGTAGATGTAACCTGGGAGCGGTTGCTTGAATCCTTTCTTGGATATTTTTGAATGACTTTGAATTATGTTGACTTATTACCTGGAATTCTTTAATGTTTTGATTCGGTTTTCGTTTATTATTCGGAATCTGTGAATGTTGTATTGAAGTTTTGGTTATATTACATTTCATTATTAAACATAATCTTGCATTAATTATTTGATAAGTCTTCTTGGCATATCACATGTTTTGGAAATCTTAATGTTTTAAAAATTGTGGCGCCTTCTTGGTTATGATTAAATACTCGATTATTATTATAAAACGCGGGTAATTAGAAGGGGTGTTACATTGCTTGCACACTTTCCTGGGAATGACATTAAGACCACGTGACTTATGCTCGATACCTTATTGTAACACCTAAATTTACGCGATTTATATAATTTATCGGAGTTTTAAACATATAACAAGAGGTGTCACAATTTAATTAATTCAAATAACCAAAGCGGTTATCATGCCTTTATTGAAGAACTTATCAAATAAAAGCAATACAGATTATATTTAAGCAGTGAAATATAACATAAAAATCGGAATACTTCAATCAATAATTGTTTTCAAGACATAAACCAAAACATAGAGAACAGCCGATTATCCACAAAATTCCAATCAAACGTTCCCGATGTACAACTACCGGGCATGACACGACACGCGGAGATAACTTCGTAGCACAACTCTAGAGTTGTCCTCACGGCTCGAGGCTTATCTCCTCAATCTGAAATCATCAAAGTAAGGGTGAGATTTCATCAAGATTAAAATGCATTATACATTTCTCAAAGCAATAAAATAACCAATTCATTATTCTCCCTTATTAACATTATTAGCATACGATTCATGAATACAAACACACAGATCATTATACAAACACACAGATCATTATACAAACAGCAACAATCAATGCAATTATAACACTGGAAACCATCCTAACATGTTATAATTACATATGCAATGAGACTCAAATGCATGTGGTACCAATGGTGAACCAAGTCCACACCCTGTTCGCTTACACCTCGGAAAACAACGTCAATTCAATGATTCGCCCATACATCACTGGGTCAAGAATCTAGCCTCACTACCTCTGTCCATTAGGTAAGTTTATTGGCCCTGCAAGTTCAATTCCTCACAATGGGAATGAACCATCAACAAAATGCTTATGCATGCACATCAGAAGCATGCAACCTTAAATCAACGGAATATGATCATTACATAATTCCACACAATGCCAACACCAATATATATCCATGATAACAACTCAATCATAATGGATATGGTACATCATAATCATGAAACAATTATCACAAGCATAAATATGCCAAATGCTTACCCTTCAATTAGTAAGACTATCACGGTATAACAACAACAATTCATGAGATCAACAGCATTCATGAATATACATCAACAACAACATATAATAGCAATACAATCATAATTATATGTCATTAATCACAACACATAGAATTAACATACAGCACATATCGCAACAAATATTTCCACGAATCACAACAATTCTTATTCGGAACCATATTAATTCCTCAAGATCTCAATTTCTGGTTTTGAAAATCTTATTAACGGATGGTACTCGTTCTAAGCTTTCGAATGATACCAACTACACCTAAATCAGATTACGGTTAAAAGATATGGCCGAAACCGTTTTGAGAAAAATCATGTTCATTAACCACGGTATGCATCGACCTCAAATTGTTACGCATCGATGCATAACATAAAATTTCCTGCATTTTTAAAATTTGTTTCGATATGTGTCAACACATCGCGTCTTGCATCGATGCATAGCCATTTTTTGGCCTATGTATCGATGCATCATCTTGCATCGATGCATAACTTCCCAATTTCCTTATGGATCGATGCATGGCTCTATGAGTCGATGCATATCTTTTCAAATCTTACTTTTCTAAAATTTCTTTGCGTGCATCGATTCATAAGACTTGTGTCGACTCATCACGTAGTTTTCATCAAAATTCAATTTTCTCCATTGTTACGAATCTTCATTAATTCCAATCATCACCCAAACATACTATCACCAAAACATAATTAATTCATAAAAATTCACATACTTTTGATTATAGTAACGTATTTTCCAATTAACCTAGAATCATTCCACATCAAACTAATCGTTCTTTCAATCTCAATTATGGTTTTTCGTGAATTTTAACATTAGGGCATATTCAATTATCCAGATTCGAGATTCCTATTGGATTGATTTATTCTATCGATCATCAAAACCTATAAGGCATAATAATCAGATTGATCCCTTACCTCGCGATGAATCTTGAAGTTACGGCAATTGGCTTTTTCTCTCTTTCTCTTTCTTCTCGACTTCGTAGAATCACAAATCCTTATTTTCCTCCTCTCACTTTTCCTTTTATTCCTTTATTTATTCCTTTTATTTGCCAAATAATAGAAATAAATAAATTAGATTAATTAGGATTAAGTAGAGCTTTTTACTCCATACACCTATAATTGACTTTACTGACTTCCATTATTTAAAAATAATTAAATCCATTAATCAAAATATTAATAATTAAACTTTAATTAAATTAATAATTAAATTTCTAATTATTTAATAAATTAATTTGGGGTGTCACGGTTTGTAGAACCGATTAGTTGCACCTATTTTGTCTTGAGCAGCAAACTTGACACTTAGTTTGCTAGCGATCACTTTCCTTTTAAGGGCCATTGTTTTACTTGGCTTGCGGTGATGGTTTGGCACTTGGTTGTCTGTTACTTCAAGCTCGGGTTGAGCATCATCGGACCTTCCAAATTTGTTGATCACGGATTGGAGAACCGCACCTTTTCTCTCCGCATCACACTAAGTCGGTGACTTTCCATCGACCCACTTTGACATGATTTACAATAAATTCCTTGAACAAATATCATAGGGTTGAAGAAACTTAACCACTTTGTTTTCATCGGGCCCGGTGATTGAGTTAGATCCATGACCCCAGCATACAGTGACTCACATCTCTGATCAGCATCCTGAAGGCAATGCCCCGCTTCCTTTGCATTTTGAATGGTGGCCGAGATGTTACCAATGCAAATTGAGGACCTTAGGCGGTTTGGTGGAGAAGGTTTCTTCTGAGAGAATGTCTGAGACATTCCCGACATCAAAATCAATCGATTCCTGGTGATTACGAAGGTTCGGGGGCCTTTTCTTTTCTTAGAAATTGGAGTTCTCTTTGGTGCGGAGATACTCCCCAGTTCTACCGCCCTTTGGAAGTTCCGGCCGATCCTCTCGGCTTCTTCCTTGTTCTTAGGCCTAGAGTCTCATGAACAACTTGGTGTATATCCTTGGAGGGCGGCGGATGCTTTTCTACTTTCATCATTCTTTTAGCTATGTTAGGGTTAACACTAGCAGTTAATTATTATCGGAAAATTCTTCATCAAGATCGATATGAGGTTTTACAACATTATCGGTGGGGTTTGGTGATCAGCAGTTTTCGGGAGATTAGCGAGATTATCATGGAAGGTTTCTCTGAGACTTCTCGATATTTTCATCAGCGGGTTTCTCGGAGATTTTCAGTGTGTCATCAGCGGGTTTCTGAGATTTCCTAACATTGTCCTCGAGATATCTTGACATTTTGAATGACATTTGGATCGATTACTAAATTAGGGCTAGCGGTTTCTTGATTCAAAGAGCAAAATACAGTCTGAGTGATTCATTTCGAGAATCCTAGTAACTAATCTAGCTATGGCTTGATGAACATATCACGAGCCACTCACTGTTGGCTATCTCGGGAGGAGCAGGAGGAAGATGGCTCATTAGTATTACCGGATGGAGAAGCTTGAGACCTTGTATATGCAGTACTGAAGCCTTGACCACTGGTAGGATCATTAGCCATGGTGTGACCTCAGGAACATCGCATCCATGGGGTTTCGCTTGCCCACTGGTCTGAGTTAGTGGAAGAAGAGGACCTGATACCGCTTTGATGATGATGATGACACACTTGTTAAGACAATCTTGAGAGATTGAGAATCACGAGTGGCGGTGAGTTTGAGATTTTCTTTTTGAGAGAATGGAGAGTGAAAATGCTGATAAATGAAAAAAATGAGATATAAATATGACTATTCCTCTTTACTTAAACTTTTGAAAGAGAGGAAACAATTAATTAGCCGCTCGAGAGTTAAATGAAATAAAATGTCCTCCTTATTACTTGTTGTAAGCAATATTAATTACTTCTGACTCTTCATCGCCAAATACAGTTCCCTTAAATTCTCATTGACTAGCATGAGAGCTTTGGTAAAATGTGAGCCGGTTGTAGTTTAGTGGCAACATGTTCGACTTAATCACTTTCTCCTCCACAAGATCTCGATGAAGTGATGTCTAATGTCGATATGCTTAGTCACATTGTTATATAGGATTCTTGGAAATATTAATAGCTTTTCAGTTATCACAATCCTGATATCATGATATCTTGTGTGACATTGTACTCGATCGACATCTACGCCGTCCGGATCATTTGAGAACAAGCTCTACCATTTGCTATGTATTGACTTAGCGGTGATAAGGACACAGGTTTTGCTTTTCTTGACCAAGAAACAAGGTTGTTTCTAAAAGCAGCATCCTCGAGAAGTGCTTTTCTATCATCGAGAACTACCACGGCTCAATCGACATCACAATAACGGATAGAATTGGTTTACATCCATGAGAATATAGCATGCCATAATTGTAAGTTCAACTCCGCATATTTAGAATTCTTTTCACTGATTGATGTGACTTACTTTGGGTTGACCTAGTATCTTGCATTACACCAACAACACCATCATCGGTCTGGCTGAATTTCAGCCAATTATATTGACTTCTATCATCTTATGTACAGCTTTGATCAACATTTGTCCACTTGTGTCTTTGGACAACTTTAGATGAGTAGGTCGCAGGAGTCCTTTTTATGGTGGCGTTCTCCTCCAAACTTCTTGACAATATTCTTTGCATCTTACTTTGAGAAAGGAAAGTTGAGTCTTTCATTTGTGTGACTTGTAATCTAAAGTAGGTCGATTCTCAGTAGGGCTCATTTCAAATTCGCACGTTTGGTTGGCAAATGTTTAACCATTTTATCGACATTCCTCGACACTATGTCATCAACATAAATTTGAGCTACCATTATCTTTCCTCCTTCATTCTGACAAAGAGTTTTATCGAACCTCCTTTCCACCGTATCCTTTGTCGGTGAGGAATTTTTCAACCTTTCATACCGAAGCTCTAGGAGGTTGTTTCGAGACCATATAGTGTTTTCCTCGGTTTGTAAAACATGAGTCGGGACAATTTGGATCCATAATCCTTTAAGTTTTCCACATACACTTCCTCGTTTAAGTATCCATTTAGAAAGACACTTTTCACATCCATCTAAGCAGTTTGAATTTAGAATCTGACAATTCCGTAGTGGTTGAAGTTAAAGTACTGCCCGCGAGGGCAAGAAAGTCTCATCAAAGCCGACCTTGACTTGAGTGTATCCACAAGCAAGTCTTGCCTTATTCTGGTGACAACTCCTTGACATCGACATTCTTGTAGATCCACTTTGTGCCAATGATGTTTGTTCCTTGGTCCAGGAACTAACTCCATTCATGTTGTTTGAAATGGTTCAATTAAATCTTGCATTACTCGATCCGGTGTCGTGATCAAAGCCTCTTTAACATTCTTTGGTTGATCTTGGAGCCACAAAACAAGAGTTTGAAATGGTTTCTCTAGATCTTGTAATGCTCCTTTATTAGGATCTCCTATGATGAGTTCCTGGATGATCTTCAGTGGAAGGATCTTTGTTGGACCTCGATTCGGACTTTGGTGGTAAAGGGATAGGCGCATCATCCTTATTAGACACTTGTGGTGATGTCTCAAACAATGTCTCAATATCATATGGGACATTTGTTTCCTCGTGGTGATCATCAGTACTGACATTTATAGACTCCATACATAACTTTGGTCTGGAATTGAATACCTATATGCTCTGCTATTTGTAAGTATCCGAGAAAATTCCTTCATCACTTTTAGAGTCCATCTTTCTCCTTTGTTCACGATCTGTCAAAATATAGCATTTGTTTCACAAATACATGGAAATACTTCACAGTGGTTTTCTTCCTTTCCATATTTCATAAAGGGTGGAGGATGTTTCACTTTCTCGAGGTGACCTGTTGTGGACATAACATGTTGTATTCCGCAACCCATTGAAATGAATAGGAAGCTTCTTGGCATGTATCATTGCTCTGTGATTCACTGTATAGTTACATTTTTCCTTTCCACACTCCATTTTGTTGAGGAGTTATAGGTGAGAGAACTCGTGATTGATTCCTTAGAGGGCAGAACTCGTCAAACTTCTATTCGAATTCTTTCCATGATCACTTCTAATTACGCCAATGCATCCTTCTTTTCTCTTTGAAGTCTCTTGCATAATTCTTTAAAGACATCAAAAACACAGATTTTTCCTGATGAAGTTATCTAGGTAAATGGAAAATCAACCTGACAACATGCGTATCTTTTCCACAAGACTTTGACACCATGGACCATCGAGATCTATGTGCAAAGCTACACCTTAGAGGTGAGTCGATGTCTTGACTTTGGATGTGACATTACGGTTTGCTTTCCACTGACATTCACCATAGAGCTCTCCCTTCATCAATATAAAGTCTTGGAATCCTCATGACCTCATGGATGTAGTCTTTTCATCCCTCACAAGATGCAAATGACCAAGTTTTGGTGCCCAGGTTTCACTTCCCTTTTCCTCTTTGGGCATGGGCACACAAAAGAGTAGTTAGTGTTCCGGACTCATAGGTAACAATTGTCCTTTGGTCGACTCACTACTCATTACAACTTCTTATTTTCATTGGTTACAAGACATTCGGACTTAGTGAAGTTGACCTTGAATCCATATCCAGATTGGTGATACTTAGATTGGCGGTCAGACCATTTACAATGACACTTCATTTAGGTTTGGAACTCCGGGGCAATCAAGTTTCCAACACCTTTGATTTCTCCTCAGCTCCATCTCCAAAGTGACATAGCTAGTAGTATGAGGTTTGACATCATTCGGTGATTCTTAATTCGGTCGTTATGTTTAGAACATCCTTGTCAAAATATCGATCTCCTTGGCGAAAACTAAGAGAGTGTGAGCTATCAGTATGATATCTCTTCCTTTATTGAACATATGGTGCCTTGTTGATCTTAAATGGACATGTAGAAAGTTACATTGGGATATCCATATAGTTTAAACAAAATGGCTTTATGTGTCCAAACCTTCCACAATAATGTCTCAATCTTTGAAACTTCTTCATGTGTTTCTCTAATCTTGATGTTGAGCCCTATGTTGTGACATACTGCCTTGACATTGGTTTATCGGGCTGTTCTTCTTGTCACGACATAAAGCGACATTGGTTTATCGACTGTTCTTCTTCTTGTCGCAACATATTTCTTTTTGCATCCACATGTCCAGACGGACATATTTCTGCATTTTGTCGATCTGAAGTTTCTTTCAACTTATCGGTTCAGGTTGTTAACATCTTGATAGACTTAGTCATCGATCAGTTTGGAATTCAACACTAGAACTTCACCTTTGAGATGACTTATAGTAGCGATTATATTTCCTTTTTCGACCTCCACCAGCAATGGGCTTTTACTGTTTCTCATTTCTTTGGCGGACTTGATTAACACAGTCACAGTAAGTGTCAATAAGTTCTTGAATGTCAACTTCCTCATCACTAGAATCATTATCGAGGAGTTACAAACACCAAATAGTCGCATTAACTAGTTTGGCGATTCTTCTTGAATCACTTTCAGGTCACCATCGGACGAGTGATGAGACATTCTTTTCTTTTGTTTCTTTAGAAAGGTGGACATTATTTCGAATGTGCCCGTATCCATCTCATGGCATTGGATACCTCTGTTTGATTCCCTTTTCTTCAAGCGTAGTTCTTTTTGTTGGATTCAGTATGGTCTACTAATGTGGATGGGATGTTCTTGACATTTGACCTTGACTTGGGTCAATTCTCTTGATGAGCTTGAGGCTGCCTTCCAGGCATAGCTTTATTGCTGATATCTTCTCTTCAATCACCCTCCTTGCATTCCTCTTGATGTGGATACAAGGCTATGCTCTTATTTTTCTTGTCAACATTGTCATGATCCGTCTCAGATATGCGAGTGATCCAATGATGGGTTCATGACCTTGAGTTGCGGATATCACGAGGCTTCCTCTATGGCGATCCTTTTCATTGCAAACCTTTTCGGCGGATCGAGAGTCTTTCTCACGGCTTTTCTTGACATCTTTTCTCCCAATGCTCTTGAGGTGTTGGTAATCTCGAAGATGTTACATATGAAATTCATGAATGGTCTCGTCTTCCTTCATCTTGATTCTCAATTGGTAGTGAGCATCACGAGTCTTGACATTCACCTTGGATGTACCCTGGTGTGGTTTTGAGGTGTCCCGAACATCATGGCGGTTCACACTGATGTACTAGTCGAGAAAATATTTACATCAATTCCATTGAATAAGGCATTCAATGCTTTAGAGTTATGATCCTTAGCTCTTCTTCTTCTTTGCATTCTTCCTCGAGTTTCGACTAGTAGTCCGTCTTTCTCAAGTTTGGTGGGATGTTTCCATCCTCATCGGTGACTCTCGAGCTTTATTGTCGTGACTTCAAAAGCGGCCATCGAGGTTTCGATGTCATAGTTAGATTCGTCCGAGAATGGGTGGTCTTACCAAAATCCTCCTTTCCCTTGTCCATACAGCTTGAGAAAAATAGTATCCGATCTACTTGAGAAATGCAGGCGGGAGTGCCTCTGATCACCAATTAAATTCTGGCGGCGAATCGTGATGTCCGCGAAGAATGTTATGACACCGATGTCGACAAGCTGCTTAACAATTCACGGATAATTTAAAGCGATAAAGAACACAATCAATTTTACCCGATTCGTGTGTAACTACCTACATCGAGGCTACAAACCGAGGAAATCCACTATATGATATTAGTCGAGAATAAACCAACGGTTTATCTCTGCTTGAGCCCTTATCAATGCAATTCAATCTAAGTCACTTGGACACAGGTTCTACTCACTCCCACTCCATCCTGGCGGTGATATCGACCTATTGATTAATTGAATTATGAGACCTCTTTTCAATAGCAGTTTTGGCGAAGCTTTACCGAGACCGCTGTAAGTCTTCGCTGAAGCTTTGGTGATAAGCATGACCGCACAGATCAGAATCCTAGTCAGGCAACACCAATTTGATAATGGCTTGCTCCATGCGAGAATAACTAGAATACACAGTTTAGCTTCAGCAATCTTGTACCTTTGTAAAAGGCGCGAGTAGTAACATCGGGGTTTTCTAACTAATATAGAAGCGATAAAGACTTTAATTTGGGCTTCATAATTATAGCTAAGGTTAACTTGATTTAACCTAAAGACTTGGTCTTTTAACAAACCCGATTTAGGGTTAAACAAGGTTAACCTCGAGCCACGTGAGCATGTGATCCAGCAACATAATCCATATTAAACATTTCGGCGGAATCCTGAAGAAAGTCTCGGGAAAAGTAAATCACTAACTTGACGAATGTTGCACGAAATGTCACAACATTGGTCATGACATCAGTCATTCTTCTTGATTTCCGGTAACCGATTAATACCCGATGCGGTACATGCACCTTAATTCTTCTCGCGAATTTATCTTGACTCTGAATGTCGCGGCCTTGATCAAGACATTGACATAAACCGGTTTTACCAAAAATTAAGGAACATAAAAACACTTCTGACCCTCTTGGATAGCCATCATCCTCACTTTCTACGGGCTCCACGACGCCGATCGTCCTAGGCGTCTAGAACCTCTGCGGTGGCTGACCTCACGTACCTCCGTCCAGGTGCCACATCCTCATGCAGAGGAGGCGCTGGAGACGAATCTCAAGTCGCGGTATGGAAGGTGATGTTATAGATAGTTATCCATTTCTTCCTTTATGCCCCTTTTTTAAGCGTCTTAAATGATATTTATTGACTTTATGCGCCTATGTTAGCGTGTCATCGGATTATCATGATGCGCCATTTCCTAAAATAAAATAGAGTCAAATTAATTCTAAAACAATAGAATGCCAAATTCGCGAGGTTAACTTTAGAATTTCCCATTCGAGACTAAAATTCACAAGTTAACTTCGAAGTATCTTCTACTACAACCCATGAGTTAACTTACGAAACTAAATCCAAAATTTTCAAAACCAGATTTTGAAGATAAAACTTTCAAAATCCTTTTTCTACCACATTATCCTCTATAACATCATACCTTACTACATTTCTACAACCTAAACCTTATAATCGATAAAAAACATAAATTTAAATAAAAATTGTTTAGAAACATACCTAAAATGGAGGTTGTAATGAGTTGAATTTGATGTTGGAGGAGTTACAATGAGTTGAACTTGATGTTGGAGGTTGGAATGAGTAGAAATTGCAAAGAATTGGTAGAAAGTAAGGGTTAGGAGTATAGAGGAAAAGTTGTGTGTTTGAAATGAATGGGAAAAGGGAAAAATCATGTTTCTAAAATTATATATAGACTTGCAAGTTAACTGCAATTTCCCAAATAAAATTAATTCACAAGTTAACTTGAGAATTCACCTTTTTAAAAAATAAGGTTGAATTCATGAATTAGCACTTGAGATTCACTTATTTTTTTAAAAACGTGGATTATTTAAGTAAATTAACTTACACGAATTCACGATTTGGAAGTTCAAAAATTAACTTCGAAATATTGGGGTATTTTTGTATTTTACCTAGGAGTGAAGGAGAACTCACTAATTAAGAAAAGAAATCATAAATTTTATGTTTTATGGAAGTATAATATAATTGGCTACAAGACACAAGAATGCACTCACTATTTTGGCTTCATTGGGCTGTTTCGAATAAGGGTGGAAATTGAGATCATGATTCATGAGTTTATAATTGTACACAAACTGAAATTGTGTAATAAATAGTAGGAAGCAACATGAACTGGTTCCTTAACAAAACAAATGTGATGATAAGGTTGATTTAATTATTAAAAATATTAATTATAAGAAATATAATATATAATTAAAAGAAAGAAAAAGAAATTTAAAAATAATAATTAAAAATACATACCAAATACTTCTAGGATAGAAAAAAGAAAGTCAGGTTAAAAATACCAAATATTTAATTGACTTGGTATGTATATGTATTCGTCACTTTCTGTCTTAGTCGATCTACATTCATACATAACGTGTTAATTTTTAAAAATTATTTTCTGACTCAGTAAGATATCATTTTTGTACATATTTAGCTCACGTCTCTAAACAACCATGAATCTTTGAATCAGTTCCACCATGTGTTCGACGGTAGAATTAAAAGCATGAAATATTAATTATATCTTTTCTTTTGGTGGTGTACTGATGATTTAATTATACTCATTATTTATTTGATCTCACATAGACAAAAAGTTGGTTACGTATTATCATGCTACTTGCATGTAATTTTTATACTTATTATCATGCTACTTGCATGTCATTTTTTTAAGCTAGTTGTATTAATTAGGTAAGTATGGGTTCTCAAAACCAGTTTCCACAAAAATGAGATGAATCTAGACAAAAGAAAGAAAATACAAATCAATTGCACTACGAAGAGAAATAAAATCGGGTCCTTATAAAACTCGTAAAGTTGCAATTAGGGTGAGTAATGTTCCCTATGAAATTTCATCTCCAAACAAGAGCCTTGATGTTCCAAACTTGAGTCTAAAACCGTCCAAGAATCATTCCGGAAAAGAATTGAATTTCTAACGAACCAAATGCTCCAAGTTGTAGCCAAGCAAATGCAACTAAATTTTCCTTTTTCATTTTCATATTTTTGCATTGATTATACCAAAACATGAAATTCCCTTTAGGGTCCACTTCCGTTGCATTCGACACACCAATCCACTCCTCTATATCCCTCTAAATCAACTTGACAACAGAACAATTGAAAAAATAATGTTCTATTGTTTCTAGAGCACAACTACAAAACACAAACACAGAGTATCGTTAGGGGACAGAAATACCTCTTTTTTTAAAAGGTCCTTGCAGGTAATTATTAGAAAGAACCCGCCAACCAAAGCTTTAATCTTGAGAAGATTTCCATCTTCCCGAGGAGAAAAGATCGTCAAACTTGTTGGGCGGGCGAAAGGTATGAAAATCAGCTAATAAGTGATAACAATCCTTCACAGAGAAACAACCTTCAGAGCTGCTCCAAAGAACTCGTCGCATTTATTGGAACTAGAGCTAAGCGACTCAACTCTGTTTTAATAGCAACAAGCTCAACATGGCGGACACATCAATATCAGAAATAGCATTGAGCGAAACTCCAAGATCGCCCCATTGTCATGCTTCTCCTCTTCATCCTCCTATCCGCGACAAAAGCGACCTTCAGTTTGAAATCTGGAAAAGAGAACTTCTCTCTGGTGAAAGCTTTGTTGAGCCATTTAGGAGACCATAAAGATATGTTGAAACCGTTGGCAATCTTAGTGAAACAGTTACTAGAAAAGTCCTTCTTATAATCCCTTCCTAAGGACAAGATGTCCTTCCACCAATTGGAAAATCCAGAAATGTTTTGGTTATTCTCCCTACAGTAGCTTGCAAAGCAAATATCACCGTCTTGAGCAAGTAAGAGTTTATATACCAAATAGAATCGGATTCGGAACCTTGAAGAATCCTCCAGCGCCATTTATTGAGTAGAACTATTGAATTCGCCAATCCTTAGAATGCAAGACCTCCCTTATTGATCAGTAAACATACCTTGTTCCAGCCCACACCAATGAATCTTCTTTTTGCCTCTGAACCTCCCACAAAAAAACTACTCTGAAGTTTCTATTCCTCCAATTCAATAAATGCCTTTTGATTTTCTCCACAGAAAATTCCAAGAAGAAATTCTCCTAGGGTTGGAACCCATGAATGACGAGTTTGAAAGATTGTCCTTTCGTTCTGCAAGATAAGAGAGCAACGAAGCTTCCAACAAATTATCACTAGTATTGATGCCAATTAATTTGATTTTTAGTAATGATTCCAAGTCCTGATACCATCTCAAACACCTTCAAAACCGTCTTGATATGAAGCTTGCTTCAACTACCTTCACCAATCAATAACGTGTCATCCACGAATTGGAGAATATCTACGCGCATTTTACGTTGACAAGAAATCCTTCATATTCTCTTAATTCAATAGATTTCCCTCAAAAGAAGATAAACCTTCCGCTACTATCACAAAGAAACATAGATAACGGATCGTCTTGCCTCAAACCCTTCTCCACCTAGAATTATTTGGTAGGACTCCCGTTGACAAGCACCAACATCTTTTCAACATAAACCTAAGAAAGTTCCAATTCACATTGTCGTAAGCTTTTGAAGTCCACTTTAAAACAATTATTCCCCTTCTTTTTGCGTAATCTACCGCCGTTATCAACAAGTACTCCATCGAGGAGTTGTCTACCCAGAATAAAAGCGGTTTGGCAAGGAGATATAATCAGGTTTAGCACCTGCTTTAGTCTACCCACTAATAGTTTAGACATCACTTTGTACATACAACCAATCAAAAATTGGCCTAAAATCACCAACCCAATCAGGTTATTAGATTTAGGAATCAAGGCCAGAAAAGGTCACCACCTTGAGAGAAAATCCGCTGTAAAGCCTTTAAAATAATTAATGAAATCATCTTTAAGGATTGTCTAGCATTTCTTGATGAAAAAGAATGAAAATCCATCCGGGCCCGGACATTTGTCACCTCCACAACCCCATATAGCTTCTTTAATCTTGCTTTCGCCAAAATCAGATTCAGGAGGAGATATATCCTCCTCCCCAATCCTACTGAACTCAGGCCTTCAAAGAAAGGCCTAACAGGAACTAGGTCAAAATTTTCGGTAAAAGGAAAAAGCTTGGTTGGTTTACGCTAACAGAATGAAACAAACGGCCGATGATTAAAGAGGCCCAATATGATTGATCCTTCTCTTTTCTCTCATCGCTCTATGGAAGAATCTGCTGTTAGAATCACCATCATTAAGCCACTTCAACCTTGACTTTTGAAGAAGCATATTCTTTTTGATTCTCAAGTTCATCCAAAACTGACTATTCGCCTCCTTCTATTGATAACACTGTCTCTTCCTCCACTGCAATCCTCCTCAAGCAACAAGTCTCCTTCATTCACTTTTCTAACTTCTTCTTCTACATCCAACTCTATCCTCCTAAAGACCTCCTTATTCCACCATTTTAATCTCTCTTTAAGGAGCTTAAGTTTCTCCTTAAGCACAAATTCACTTCTTCCCTCCACCGATAAATTCTTCCATTCTTTATCAACGAAAGGCAAGAAAGATTTCAAGGAAAACCATTCGTTATTAACCCTAAAAAGGTTTTGGGCCCCAGTTGGCCATGTCTTTTATGATCCAAATTGGACAATGGTCCAAAACGTCTCGACCCACCATTTGGCCAATAACTCCCCACTTATTCACTAATGATTCTGATATAAGAAACGACCAATTCTGCTCATCAAATTATCGTCGCCACTATACCATATAAAGTGTTTTCCCTTACACGGGACATCGAGCAGATTAGTTTCATCAATGAAATCAGAAAAGACAATTGATTTGTGACTTTGATCAGACGCCGATCTTCCTTTCCTTTCTCTACAATTTTGACTGTGTTGAAATCACATAAATAACCCATTCTCCATCCGTGAACTTCTCTTTCAAATCCAACAAAGCCTTCCACAATAGGATTTTCTTGTTGAGGTCATAGGCAGAATAGATGTTTATGACATAGTAGCTAATTTTGTCCCAAATAGCACATGCCCAGAAAACCCTCGCCTCTAAAACTGTTTAGAACCGTGCTGAGTCTTTTCTCCACAACATAATGATGCCACCAGATAAGCCATTAGAATTAGAATAATAACCGATGTCCTCCTTCCTCCAGAAGCTATGAGCAATAGAAGTCTTCCATTTTAGATATCTTAGTTTCTCATAAGAAAATGTCAGGTTTGCTTTTCTAATAATAGAGGCTGATCCTCCTTCTCTTCAGACTGTTGCTTCCCCTTATATTCAGTGAACCAATAATCATTCGAGGCAGTGCTGGAAACTCCTTCAAATCTTCCCTTTTCAAGTAAATTCCATTTTCCATCAATTTAATCTTACTCCCATCGGTTCTACCACCCCAGATTAGATATGGCAGACCACAATTTATCATTGATGTTGTTATCCATATACTCTCATTTTCTACCATTGATCCTACAGATGCCAAATAACTCAAGTGATCACCATGAAACAGAACAAGATTTTCCTCCCTAACGGGGGAAACAGAAGAACCCGTTAAGTGGATGGGAAAATAGGAACTGTTGATGTTGGGCCAGTAGTAAATAATGGATTTAACAACTTTCATATCCCTCTTGCCTTTCACGTTCATGAAGGGTTGTCTGAACTTCTTCCTATTGTGATGTAAATCTCCTGTATCAGATAAGTGTTTAAATTTAATCCTCTTGAGGCCTTCCTCTAACAGCCTTAAGAACCTGTTTGGTAGATCAAGTTACACAGAGTCCCTGACAAGCGTACCATCGGAACCAACACTAACGATAGCCAAAAGGAAAGTGTAGGAGTCTCCATTCACCCACCAATATTCAAGCTGCTCATTCGTCAACCTACGCATCATCAAACATACCTGCCATCTCCTCATTATCACATCCACTTTCCTTTCTTGACCTCCAATTTTATCATTAGAGATTCTTGAAGTTTTGAGCATCAACCCCTCTTCTTCTTGGAGTAGCTACTAGGTGAGAAGCCAATAGGGGCGTCCTTCAAATTTTAGGAAGAACTCTTGATGTTGTCATCCACAATCCTCCTCTTCGAGCACCCTATCTGGTTGACTAATGACCAATCATCGTCTAGCTCAGAGGAATTGGTTGATATACTTGAACTTGTTCCATGAACTGGATGAATTGATACTAGAACATGTCCAAAGTCTTCTCCCAAGATGATACTATATTCATTTCTCATCAATAAGAACCAGAACTGAGTCTTTAGAGGCCAGCAGGTTACTTTTGATCCCAAAAACTCAATCGATTGAATGA